>PJEN01003676.1:0-161629 GCA_004024605.1 Pteronura brasiliensis
GTCTTGCAAAGTTAAATTTTTTAAATTTTTATTCATATTCTATTTTTTTAAACTTTTCTTTTCTCTTTTAAAGTTTTTTAACTATTTTATCTTAACAATACCTTTTTTAAAAAAAATCTTTTTAAATTTTCATTGTTATATTTTATCTCTTCATTGTATTTAACCTTACTTTTTGGATACATATAGTTTTTTTTTTTTTTTAATTTAAAATTTTGGGATACAATTTCTTCTAATAGATCAAAATACACTCAAATCTAGCACATGGCTTTGTTCTAGTCGCCAGCCTGATCACATTCTTTTTTTTTTTTTTTCTTTTTCTAATCAACTTACCATATCAATTCCTTTTTTAGAATCTTTCTTTAATGTTCAAATTTACAGCCATATTCTATGCCTTCATCGTGTTGACCATTATTTTTCTATATATATGTTTTTCTTTCTTTAAAATTTTGGGAGGTAGTTTCTTCTAAGAGACCAGAATATACTCAAAATCAAGTGTGTGGCTCTGTTCTATTTGCCAGCCATATATATATATATATATATATACATATATATTTCCCTCTTTCTTCTCCCCCAGTTTTGGGTCTCTTCTGATTTGCTAAGTGTATATTTTTCTGGGGCCTTTCGACCCTTTTAGTATTTTATTCTCTTGTTCATATATTCCTATCTGGATAAAATGACAAGGCGGAAAAACTCACCACAAGAAAAAGAACAGGAGGCAATACCAACAGCTAAGGACCTAATCAACATGGACAATGGTAATATGTCAGATCTAGAGTTCAGAATGATGATTCTCAAGGTGCTAGCCGGGCTCAAAAAAGGCATGGAAGATATTAGAGAAACCCTGTCTGGTGAAATAAAATCCCTTTCTGAGGAAAAAAAAAGAACTAAAATCTAACCAAGTTGAAACAAAAAAAAACTACTAATGAGGTGCACTCAAAAATGGAGGCTCTTACTGCTAGGATAAATGAGGCAGAAGAGAGAATTAGTGATACAGAAAACCAAATGATGGAGAATAAAGAAGCTGAGCAAAAGAGAGACAAACAACTCCTGGACCATGAGGGGACAATTTGAGAGATAAGTGATACCATAAGACAAAACAATATTAGAATAATTGGGATCCCAGAAGAAGAAAGAGAGAGGGGAGCAGAAGGTATATTGGAGAGAATTATTGTAGAGAATTTCCCAAATATGGCAAAGGGAACAAGCATCAAAATCCAGGAGGCATAGAGAACCACCCTCAAAATGAATAAAAATAGGTCCACAGCCCGCCATCTAATAGTAAAACTTACTAGTCCTAGTGACAAAGAGAATATCCTGAAAGCAGCTCCGGACAAGAAGTCTGTAACATACAATGGCAGAAATATTAGACTGGCAGCAGACTTATCCACAGAGACCTGGCAGGCCAGAAAGGACTGGCATGATATATTCAGAGGACTAAACGAGAAAAATATGCAGCCAAGAATAATATACTCAGGCTATCATTGAAAATAGAAGGAGAGATAAAAAGCTTCCAGGACAAACAAAAACTAAAAGAATTTGTAAACACCAAACCAGCCCTAGAGGAAGTACCGAAAGGGGTCCTCTAAGCAAAGAGAGAGCCTAAAAGTAGTAGACCAGAAAGGAACAGAGACAATGTACAGTAACAGTCATCTTACAGGCAATGCAATGGTACTAAATTCATGTTACCCTGAACATAAATGGGCTAAATGCCCCAACCAAAAGACACAGGGTAGCAGAATGTATTAAAAAAAAAAAAAAAAAAAACATCAAAATGCTGTCTACAAGAAACTCAATTTAGGCTGAAAGACACCTCCAGATTTAAAGTGAGGGGGTGGAAAACAATTTACATGCTAATGGACATCAAAAGAAAGCTGGGGTGGCAATCCTTAGATCAACTAGATTTTAAGCCAAAGACTATCATAAGAGATGAGGAAGGACACTATATCATACTCAAAGGGTCTGTCCAACAAGATCTAACAATTTTAAATATTTATGCCCCTAACATGGGAGCAGCCAATTTAATAAACCAATTAATAACAAAACCAAAGAAACACATCGATAAGAATACAATAATAGTAGGGGACTTTAATAGCCCCCTCACTGAAATGGACAGATCATCCAAGCAAAAGATCAACAAGGAAATAAAGGCCTTAAATGACACATTGGACCAGATGGACATCACAGATCTATTCAGAACATTCCATCCTAAAGCAACAGAATACACATTCTTCTCTAGTGCACATGGAACATTCTCCAGAATAGATCACATTGTGGGTCACAAATCAGGTCTCAAATGGAACCAACTGATTGGGATCATCCCCTGCATATTTTCATACCACAGTGCTCTGAAGCTAGAACTCAATCACAAGAAGAAAGTTGGAAAGAACCCAAATACAAGGAGGCTAAAGAGCATCCTACTAAAGAATGAATGAGTCAACCAGGAAATTAAAGAAGAATTGAAAAAACTCTTGGGAACAAAGGAAAATGAAAACACAACTGTTCAAAATCTTTGGGATACAACAAAGGCAGTCCTGAGAGGAAAATATATAGCCATACAAGAATTTCTCAAGAAACATAAAAGGTCTCAAGAAAACAGCCTAACCCTATACCTAAAGGAACTGGAGAAAGAACAGCAAAGAAAGCCTAAACACAGCAGAGAAGCACAGAAGCACAGAAGAGAAATAATAAAGCTTAGAGCAGAAATCAATGAAATAGAAACCAAAAGAAGAGTAGAACAGATCAATGAAACTAGGAGCTGGTTTTTTGAAAGAATAAGATTGATAAACCCCTGGCCAGACTTGTCAAAAAGAAAAGAAAAAGGACCCAAATTAATAAAATCATAAATGAAAGAGGAGAGATCACAACCAACACCAAAGAAATGCAAACAATTATAAGAACATATTATGAGCAACTATCCGCCAGCAAATTTGACAATCTGCAGGAAATGGATGCATTCCTAAAGATGTATAAACTACCACAACTGAAATAGAAAGAAATAGAAAACCTGAACAGACCCATAACCAGTAAGGAGATTGAAGCAGTCATCAAAAAACTCCCAACAACCAAGAGTGCAGGGCCAGATGGTTTCCCAGGGGAATTCTACTAAACATTTAAAGAAGAATTAATACCTGTTCTCCTGAAACTGTTCCAAAAAATAGAAAGGGAAGGAAAACTTCCAAACTCATTTTATGAGGACAGCATTACCTTGATCCCAAAACCAGACAAAGACCCATCAAAAAGGAGAATAACAGACCAATATCCTTGATGAACACAGATGCAAAAATTCTCACCAAAATACTAGCCAATAGCATCCAACAGTACATTAAAAGGATTATTCACCATGACCACATGGGATTTATTCCTGGCCCCAAGGTTGGTTCAATATCCACAAATCAATCAATGTGATATAATACATTAATAAAAGAAAGAACAAGAACCATATGATTCTCTCAATACATGCAGAAAAAGCATCTAAGTACAGCATCCTTTCTTGATCAAAACTCTTCAAAGTGTAGGGATAGAGGGCACATACCTCAATATCATCAAAGCCATCTATGAAAAACCTACAGCAAATATCATTCTCAATGGAGAAAAACTGAGACCTTTTCCCCTAAGGTCAGGAACACAGCAGGTTGTCCACTATCACCACCAGCTTCAGACCACTGTTCAACATAGTACTAAAAGTCCTAGCCTAGGCAATCAGACAACAAAAGAAATAAAAGGCACCTGAACTGGCAAAGAAGCAGTCAAACTCTCACTCTTTGCAGATGATATGATACTTTATGTGGAAAACCCAAAAGACTCCACTCTAAATCTGCTAGTACTTATACAGGAATTCAGTAAAGCATCAGGATACAAAACCAATGCACAGAAATCAGTTGCATTTCTATAAAGCAACAGTAAGACAGAAGAAAGAGAAATTAAGGAGTTGATCCCATTTACAATTGCACCCAAAACCATAAGATACCTAGGAATAAACCTAACCAAAAAGGCAAAGAATCTGTACTCAGAAAACTATAAAGTACTCATGAAAGAAATTGAGGAAGACACAAAGAAATGGAAAAACGTTCCATGCTCATGGACTGGAAGAACAAATATTGTGAAAATGTCTATGCTGCCTAAAGCAATTTACACATTTGCTGCAATTCCTATCAAAATATCATCTTTTTTTTAAATAAATGGAACAAATAATCCTAAAATTTATATGGAACTAGAAAAGACCCCAAATAGCCAGAGGAATGTTGAAAAAGTTGGTAGTATCACAATTCCAGACTTCAAGCTCTATTACAAAGCTGTCATCATCAAGACAATATGGTACTGGCATGAAAACACACAGATTGATAGAGCCCAGGGGCGCCTGGGTGGCTCAGTGGTTTAAAGCCTTTGCCTTCAGCTCAGAACATGGTCCCATGGTCCTGGGATTGAGTCCCACATTGGGCTCTTTGCTCCCCAGGGAGGCTGCTTCCTCCTCTCTCTCTCTGCCTGCCTCTCTGCCTACTTGTGATCTCTCTCTCTGTCAAATAAATAAATAAAATCTTAAAAAAAAAAAAAAAAGAGAATAAAGAGCCCAGAAATTCACCCTCAACTCTATGGTCAACTAATCTTCGACAAAGCAGGGAAGAATGTCCAATGGAAAAAAAACAGTCTCTTCAACAAATGGTGTTGGGAAAATTGGACAGCCACAAGCAGAAGAATGAAACTGGACCATTTCCTTACACCACACACAAAAATATACTCCAAATGGCTGAAAGACCTCAATGTGAGAAAGGAATCCACCAAAATCCTTGAGGAGAACACAGGCAGCAACCTCTTCGACCTCAGCTGCAGCAACTTCTTCCTAGACACATCGCCAAAGGCAAGGGAAGCAAGGGCAAAAATGAACTATTGGGACTTCCCCAAGATCAAAAGCTTTTGCACAGCAAAGGAAACAGTCAACAAAACCAAAAGACAACTGACTGAATGAGAGAAGATATTCACAAATTACATATCAGATAAAGGGCTAGTATCAAAAATCTATAAAGAACTTATCAAACTCAACACCCAAAGAACAAATAATCCAACCAGGAAATGGGAAGAAGACATGAACAGACGTTTCAGCAAAGAAGACATCCAGATGGCCAACAGACACATGAAAAAGTGCTCCATATCACTTGGCATCAGGGAAATACAAATCAAAACCACAATGAGATCCCACCTCACACCAGTCAGAACGGCTAAAATTAACAAGTCAGGAAATGACAGATGCTGGCGAGGATGTGGAGAAAGGGGAACCCTCCTACACTGTTGGTGGGAATGCAAGCTGGTGCAACCACTCTGGAAAACAGCATGGGGGTTCCTCAAAAAGTGAAAAAAGAGTTACCCTATGACCCAGCAATCACACTACTGGGTATTTACCCTAAAGATACAAACGTAGTGGTCTGAAGGGGCATGTGTACCCAAATGTTTATAGTAGCAATGTCCACAAGAGCCAACTATGGAAAGAACCTAGATGCCCATCAACAGATGAATGGATAAAGAAGATGTGGTGTATATATACAATGGAATACTATGCAGCCATCAAAAGAAATGAAATCTTGCCATTTGCGATGACATGGGTGGAACTAGAGGGTATTATGCTGAGCGAAATAAGTCATTTAGAGAAAGACAACTATCATATGATCTCCCTGATATGAGGAATTTGAGAGGCAGGGCGGGGGGGAAGGGTGGAGCATAGGGAAGGAAAAAATGAAATAAGATGGGACCAAGGAGGGAAAGAAACCATACGAGACCCTTAACCTCACAAAACAAACTGAGGGTTGCTGGGTGGTGGGGGTAGGGAGAGGGATAGGGTAGGGATAGGGTGATGGACATTGGGGAGGGTATGTGCTATGGTGAGTACTGTGAAGTGTGTAAACCTGGCGATTCACAGACCTGTACCCCTGGGGCTAATAATATATTATATGTTAATAAAAATAATTTTTTAAAAAAGATGTTGCCCATATATACAAGGGAATATTACTCAGCCATCAGAAAGCATGAACATCCAACTTTTGTATCAACATGGACGGGACTAGAGGAGATTATGCTGAGTGAAATAAGTCAAGCAGAGAGAGTCAGTTATCATATGGTTTCACTTACTTGTGGAGCATAACAAATAGCATGGAGGACATTAGGAGAAGGAAGGGAAAACTGAATTGGGGGAATCAGAGGGCGAGATGAACCATGAGAGACTGTGGACTCCGAGAAACAAACTGAGGGTTCAGAGGGGGGATGGGTTAGCCTGGTGGTGGGTATTAAGGAGGGCACGGATTGCAGGGAGCACTGGGTGTTACATGTAAACAATGAATCGTGGAACACGACAGCAAAAACTAATGACGTACTGTATGGTGACTAACATAATAAAAAATAATTAATAAATAAAAAAATAAATTCCCAAGGCACCTGGGTGGCTCAGTGAGTTAAAGTCTCTGCCTTCAGCTCAGGTCAAGATCTCAGGGTCCTGGGATCAAGCCCCGCATTGGGCTCTCTGCTCAGCAGGATGCCAGCTTCTCACCCCCTCTCTGCCTGCCTCTCTGCCTACTTGTGATCTGTCTGTCAAATAAATAAATAAAATCTTTTAAAAAATAAATAAATAAATTCCCAAGTCCAAAAAAAAAGCAATAATTTTGACATTTTAAACAAATCAACTGAGTATACTCTACATTGATTGTAAGAGGGCAAGCTTACGTTTACGCTGACATTGGAATAAAGGGACCCAGCATCTTACAAGTGCACAAATAGGAATTCCAAGACCCCGGGATCCCAGGCCCTACCCAGCCGCTGATTAGCTGGTATTTGGACGTGCATACGTCTCTCCTCAGTTTCCCCATCTGTGAAAAAGGGCGGTTATACCTTTCCGAGCTGTCAAAGAGCACGGTGAGATGTAAGCAAAAGGTGCTGTGGGAAGGAGCCTATAAACAAAAAAATCCTTGTTTTAAATCAAATTCATTATATACAAATACAAACACTAAGTCCACTCTCATCATGTAATACTTGGTACCCAATTTTCCTCTTCGTGAGACATATCATTCATCTACCTGTTTATTCTACGATCTTTACTCAATCTCGAGAAGACCATACTTTAGGAGCTAGGACAGGACAGTTTCCCCTGAAAGGTCTGAGCCGCAGGAGGGACCCGGCTGGAGGGGAGAGTGGCGTCCAGAGACCCCATCTCAACTCCTTCCTGCCTCCCCCTCCCCCCTCATCCCCCTCCCCCTCCAGCTGTGCAGCCACTGCCCAGAGCTGGCGTCCGGAGCTCCATGGCCTGCGCACAAACCACACTTCAAGTCCAACCCGCTATGTACCCCAGATCCCTCCCTGAAGGAAGGCTGCCCAGAAGCAACCTGAAGTCTGCTCCTCGCCCTGACACCCAGCACCCCCACCCTGCCCGGGCCACTCACAGACTTCCAGTAGCAAACAGGACACAGGGCAACCGACAGCATTCGTTACAAAGACAACATTTTACTAAGTATCCATCAATAACCCATGCTTGCCACAAAAATGGAAATAGTGAAGATACTTTTAACTATTTAAATGAATTTGTCTCATGGACTTGCTCCTAACAAAACTAGGCTCGTGTTATGTAAATCTTTAATTGCCCTTGAACTGTTTCTGTCCCTTCTTATTTTATATAAAATAAGCCTAAGGTTAGAAAAGCACAAATAATGCCACTGATTGCAGCAGAGATGACATGAGGGCAGAACTTGCCCCCATAAGGGACGGGCTGACCCCAATTCCTCTCCTTCCCACACACGCAAACACCAAGAATCCAGGACTGAGGACGTGGGACTGCCCCTGACTCCCGGCATCCCGGGGGGCTGGCCGCAGTGCCGCAGACAGCCCTGCAGCCGGGATGCTCTCCCTCTGCCCCGCCTCGGGCTCCAGGTTCAAGCTGAGCGGGCCAGGACCCACCGGGACACAACACCCACGAAAACAGACGATAGAGGATTCACAGAAACATGAGCCCCTACAAGGGCTCCTCCTCCTGTTGCCAGAAAGATACCAAGGAACACACGTGGCGGCCAGAGCCCGCCAGCCCTGCGGGAGGTCAGGGCGGGAACCTGAGCGGGAAGGAGCGCCCCAGGCCACCTCATGGGAGGTCGGGCGCCCGCCCTTCAGGGAAGCAAAGGGACAGCCACTGTCCTGACAGCACACCTCCCGCCTCCCCGCTGTCTTCGCAGCGCACAGTGGTTAGGAATAATAAAGAAACACAAAGATTCTGATTTTCAAAACCACACATTTGGACTGCGAGCATGAAACACAGGCTGAAAGGAGGTCAGGGCCAGGAAGCTTTGCGAACTCACCTGAATGTGGTTCACTGAATCCCCAAACCCACACCAACCTTCCCGAAGGGCGGGGGAAGAGCTCAGTCTCGGCCATGTCAAGTGTCACATCAGGGTATGGCCTCCCTCTTCACATATGAACAATCTGACGAGTAATTAGTTATTTCATCTCGCGGAGAAGGCTAAAGCCATTTTAAAGTCGCTGCAACAAAACCCCACATTCTTACTCATCTCTGTGCTTCAGAATGAAAGGCCTATTCAGCTCTGAGCATCTACGGGACCGTTTTTGTTCAAGAGCATTTATGTGGACAGACACGGAATGTCAAAAAATGCTCAGTCTGAGCTCTCAGAACCCACAGAGCACGTTTTCACAGCAAAGGGAAAAACACCATCATGCCAGTCACCTAAGTATTCTCTCTGCTTTCACCCGGAGGGAAAAAAAGCCAAGTAAATGCCCCGTGTCCCCTCAAGACAAGGAAAACCATTCCTCGAACCCGTCATTATTTCTAACACCTCCCTCTTGTCACCAACGCCCAACAAATCTACAAGATTCTTTAAATGTATTTAGCTCTAATGCCACTGAAATTATGCTGAAGAGCTTATAAATGGTTTATGTATCTTCAGAATCCAAATGTGGGACTCGAACAAATTAACTCCTTTTATTACACGTACCCTGAGCTTTTCCAGAATGTTCTTTAAGCGACACATCCATAGAACTTCTCTAAGTCTTCCACTAACTGTCGTGGAGCACAGAGGCTGAGCAGAGGCATGTGGGTACCCGCAGACACCCACACTCCCACACCCTCCGCTCACAGGGACGGGCCCTCTCGGGGGGACTCGGGTGCACACCTGACGATCACGGCTGGGACCCCCAGACTGATAACCTGTGTGGGAATTTCAGGTGGAGATTGCACAAGGAGGTGGCTTCTCAGGCCTGTCATTTCTGCCGGGTGTCATGAGGCTCCAGTGTGCAGTGACGCTGGGACAGCACCTGGCCCACCTCTCGGGATGCGTGGGCTTGGTCAAGGCAGCCATGGAGGCTGACCCAGGTTCTAGGAAGTGATGGGGGGACACCGCAGCTCCCAGAGCATCAGGAGGTGTGTCCAGGCCACAGCTGCCAGAGCACCTCGTGGACACACCCACATCCACCCCAACACATACAAGAACTCTGGGCCAGAGGTGGGAGGCCGTGGTTCTCATCTTGCGGGCCCTGGAGTGTCACATGGTCCCTGAGCACCACCAGGGGTGAGGCTGGGATTCGGTCCCTGTGCGGCTCCAGGTCTCAGGAATGTCTGCCTTGTCGCTGGGTCACATTAGCAGCCAGAGGGAACAGGGTCCGCAGAGCCCCCTGTGCTCTGCACGTTGCAAACATCCCCCCGGAAGTCAGGTGCTCAGGCCCAGCCTCCAGCCTGACACCAGTAGGAGGGGGCCTCTGGGAGGTGAGGCCGTCGTGACAGGGCCCCATGATGGGATTCGTGCCCTTGCAAGACCCTGGCTGCCGCAGGCCACCCTCAGGCTCCCCTATTCCACCCCGCCGTGGGAGGCTACGGTAAGAACCAGGAGGAGGATGGCCCTTGCCAGAACCGACCGTGCGTGGACCCACAGCCTCCAGAGCTATGGGCAACCAGTGCCAACAGGCACAGCCCTGGTCGGGGTACTTGCTTACCGTGGCCCTGAGCTGGGATACGTGACCCCGTGACCCCACCCCACCTGCTGGCCACGGCACCTCCACCCACGGCCTCCACAGAGCACGGACCTCTTCCAGCTCTCCCCCATTCCTGGACACTTTCATCAGAGCAGAAATCAGGATGATCTCCCGGATGAGCTTCGAAACCATCTCAGCAGCTCCTGTTACCTTCCAGCCCCGGTGAGGAGCTGCCGTGAGAGAAACGGCGGAAGCCGTGGAGGACGCAGAGCAGAAGCAGACGCTGTGCGGCAAGAAGCTCTCCGTGCCCTCGGCCGCTCCCTGCATGCCTGTGAGCCGCACACGCATCCCGCTGGTCTGACCACAGCTCGGGCAGGCGGCAGGGCACACGGACGCCACCTCCGGGCGTCCCCACAGCACAGCTGGGGGCTGACGCGAGCGAATGTTTTCCACGCCCAGTAGAACCTGCCCGGGTCTGAGCTCACCCACTGAACCACGAACCACGTGTCAGGACGCAGCGTGGCCAAGACCCACGTGTGATGTGTTACCCGTGAACGTGATGGACGGAGCTGCAGGGAGGCCGAGCCGCCCCAGGGGTCCACCCCCCCATACTCAACCCTCCTCTACACTTACTTCCCGTGTGGTTGAAGAGAAAACCAGACGGCGGACTTCCCTCTCCAGCCAGTCATCCTACTTTGTGCCACAGCTGACCCTCCTGCAGCACGGCCGGCCCCCGCACGGAGAAATCCACACGTAACCGACCCCCAGAAACCTTCAC
This sequence comes from Pteronura brasiliensis, assembly GCA_004024605.1. Lineage (NCBI taxonomy): Eukaryota > Metazoa > Chordata > Mammalia > Carnivora > Mustelidae > Pteronura > Pteronura brasiliensis. Next base: position 10,724 of record PJEN01003676.1, read on the forward strand.
CGACAGCTGTACTGACGGTGAGCTGACGGGAAACTTACTGAGAACAAACGGTCACTGGCCCGAATTTTGTATGTGATGCAGATTATATCATTCTCCCAGCAGAGGAAGCTAAACCAAACGTAAGGGAAATCTTGGGAGAACACACATTGACGGTACTGTCCTGTATTTATCGAAAAAAATATGCGTGTCAGGGGACCCACACACTTCACACCCAGGCCCCAACAGTCAAGTGCGGAGGGTGTAGACTCCCACACTCTGGTCGCTTCTAAAGAAAAGTCTTGCAAACAGAACTCGCGGTATCACCACCACTCGACGTGTTCAGTAAAGTCCTAGATCGCCCGGCAAAGACTGAAAATAGAGCTACATAAAGGTTTACAATACCTGAGAATAAAAAATAGACCCGTCCTTCAAAAATCACCGTTCCCATTTCAGATGTCAAAACACACAAGGAAAGTTGAAATGCTCTTCATTTTCTTAAAACAGAAATGACTACTTTTTAAAATTTTTTTTAATTTAAGAAACGACCACTTTTAGAACTACAGTAAGTTTATGGGTCCAGATGGACGCTGAGGGTTGGCTCCCTTGGTCTCAACTCCGGCTGAAGCTGAACGCTAAAACGAGGCTTCCCGGACACGCAGTTTTCCCATGCGCTGCGACGCAGTCTACGGTGTGGGCACGCTCCCTGCTCTGCTGAGCGGGGTCACAGGGTGGGCGACGGCGAGTCCATCCGAGATAGGAGGCACGGGGCTGCAGCAGTGCTGGGACGGGAGAAGCGTCTGGTTCGCAAGCACTTTGCCCCCACAGATCAGCAGTGCAAGCGGCTAACCTCATCTCACAGGAGGCCCGGCGGAGACATGGAGGGCGCATTGGGGCACTGGGGTCCTTACGTCTTTGGGGAAGGGATACTTTCCAGTGAGCACAGGGGTGGGGGGCACTTCCTCAGCAGCCTGTCCTGCAGCACCCAGGGCTCAGGAGAGCTCCTTGGTGTCAGAGATCAAGGTTTGCAGGGTCTAGAACACGTGCTGGCCAGCAGCCCTCTGTCCTCGTGCTGCATTCCTGTTGGAGCATCTGGAACAAAGCCCCGACCCATACCAGCCGCTCCTGTTCCCCTCCAGATGCACGGAACAAAGAGCAGGGCAGGTTCTGCTGCAGGGACACAAGGCGATGTCACGGCCCCAGTCACAGCTCCTCAAAGGGCCAGAGCCGCAGGGAAATCGCACACACGCAGGCAGACTGCCCTGGAGGAGGGCACAGGCTCAGCGGTGACAGAAGCTCCCAGAACCAGAGCAACTGTGGCAGAGGGCAGAGGTCGGGCGGAGCGCTGGGTATGGCTGGGTCCCACCCTGCGGGGACACGGAGTTGATACCCAGACATCCGGGAGAGAGCACCGTGCTGATTTTTCCAGACTGTTCTCTCAGGAGCTATCAGCCAACAAAGCAGCCCACCCCTCCACCGGGAACGGAAGCCCCAGGAGTGCCGGTCACGCCCCATGCTTGGAAAGCCGTCGGTGAAAGCTACGTGAACATCGGTCACTGCAAAGTACGTAGAATAAGAAAATGACAACATCCGGCCACTTCCGCAATTTTACTGTCCAGGCAGTCATTAGGGTGAGCTCAGTCCCAACCCCCAAACCTCGGTGCGTGGGGACTCGGGGCTTCTGTGGATGTTAACAGGCTCTGGTCTCTCGCTGCGTCACATGGCGTGGGAAAGCGGGGTCTCGCAGTGAGACCCGACAAGCACTTGCAACACGTCTGTAAGAGGAACGGACTATGTGACCGGAATGTAAGGCTGTTGTTCTGCTTTGTTTTGTTTTTAGGCCCAAATAACAGACCCAAAGTAGATACTACTTCTGCCCAATTTCCCTTCGAGCCGAAGTTTAAATACCGATTACTTCTAGAAACCACAGCTCATCCTCACTTAAGGACAGGAGGGGCCCACACGATGCCGCTAAGACAGTCGCAGGTCAAGCACAGAAACACTGCCTTCGTTTCCTACCACTTTGCAACGAATCGGCGCAAGCAAGTCTAGCGGCTTCTTCCCCACGGATCGCCCGGGGCAGATCTGGCGATCAGAAATCTGACAGGCTCGGGGCGCCTGGGTGGCTCAGTGGGTTAAGCCTCTGCCTTCAGCTCAGGTCATGATCTCGGGGTCCTGGGATCGAGCCCCGCATCGGGCTCTCTGCTCGGCGGCGAGCCTGCTTCCTCCTCTCTCTCTGCCTGCCTCTCTGCCTACTTGTGATCTCTGTCAAATAAATAAATAATCTTTTTAAAAAAAGAAATCTGACAGGCTCAACACAAGGTGTGGGCAGGGCCCGTCGCTCCTCCGCTCCAGCTCCCGTGGCAGGTGGCCAGCGTCCCACACCTCTGCCCCTCCCCCACCCACCCCAGGACTGCCGCCCAATCTTATCTCACTACAATAAAACAGCTTCCTGATTATACAAACTTTCAGAGTTTGGAATTTTTAAAGGAACCATTCCCCCTCAAAAAATTCTCTGTAATTACGGAAAACGAATTTCCTCCAGAAAACACCATTCTCAATTCTAAGGTCCCGCATACACTAAGAAAGTATATGAAAGACTAGAGACAAGAACCATTTAGTTAACTCTAGGGGCCTGCGGAGAACTCGGCCAACACGACCCACCCCTGGCCAGTTAGGGAGCCGGAGCACCATGGGAGAAGGGGGACACGAGTGCTCACTTGGGCCCAGGCCACACACCCCGGTAGGCTCTGTCCGACCACAGGCTGCTGCTTTTCCCACACATTCTCAGTACCAGCTGATCACAGAAGCCGTAGTTCAAGGACACTGAACGGGCACTGCCGTCTGAGCCGCCCAGGAGCGACGGGCCCTGCCCACACTTGGGCCGCCCAGTCAAGACCCACGGACACTGCAGTACTTATGACAACACAGAACACTGCCAGCTGCTTGCCGAGGCTCAGACAGAAGGCGAGCACGCACCGCCCAGTGTGCATTGGGGTGGGGAGGGTCAGTCCTCTGCTCCCCACACGCCACCTGAGAATCCCACCCCCCTCCACCCAGGGCAGAGCGTCGGGGGCTCAGAGATGGTTGGGCACCGGGACTCAAACACACATTTCAGATCTCAGCGAGGTTCAGGTTTAGGTTTCCCTAAAACGGGAAATGGGGGTGGCACATTCAGACTCCTACCACCATCTCAACTACTGGCATTCGGGGGTCTTGAGACAGCACGAGAATCCAAATCTGTTAGCTTCACACCAGATCCCAGAGTTTCCTGAAATGTTCTTTTCCATTTGCCAGTCAGGACTGTCTCGCCAAATCTAGGGATGTCTAAGTCCCTGACCAAAAATGTCACATCACCACAAATCACCAGACGGATGGGTGCCCTGCCCTTTAGCCCTGGTCTAAATATATAAACGGTTATTCGTAGAAGATGGGTCTTGAAGCAAATTCTCAGTGGAAACCAGAAACCATGACATTTCATCTCCCCGTTTTAGACGCCGCTGAAACGGTCTCTGACACAGGAGTCCTTTCTCGAGGGCGACGTGATTTAACCCTCAGCCCGTCTGTGTTACCGCTCCTCCTCGAACTAGCCCACGGCGCACCCAGACCTCGGGTTGTTTGTCTAGCCACAAGGATCACGTAATGATCACGCCATAAAACCGCCTTCCTGGGAATTTCTCTCACACCCGTAAAAGTAAACATGGAAGTGTGAACGCTCCCGCGTGCAGCACAGAAGGAAATCCCCGTCACCCAGAACAAGACTACTCTCCCAGGCCGGCCGGGGCACACCGGCCCTCGGGTCTCGAGCCCGGGCTCCGACAGCCCCCTGCGAACACACCACTTCTGGGCCCACGTCCGCAGTCCCCACGTGTGAAGCACCACCCCTCCCATGGTGAAAACTCAATCCCTCCATCCCGGGCCCTGCCGTGGCCAGGGTCATACCCCACACCATGCCACAGCACCCCCGGACGCCGTCGTCTTCCTAAATGGGTCCCCAGCGCCTGGCACAAGGTCTGCCACCGGGAAGCTTCTGCAAGTGAGACGACACGTGGACGGCCGATCCGTTCTCTTCATTCTGCTTTGCAAACGTGAGCGGACGGCTGACTCCCCAGCCCCGTCCGGCACCGTGCCCTTCCTCCATCGCGGTGCAGGGAGCTGGACCGCAGTAAACCTGACTGGAGCCCAAAGAGGGCTTCCTAGCAAGTACTTCACAAGAAGCCAGAATATACCCAAAAAACCCAAAACCACACATGCCTGTATTCACGACATGCCAGATCTCCCACAGCGTGCACACACGCGTGGGCTCCGCACCGAGGGAACTTCCAAGACGACTTCATGGTGCCCTGAATGGGGCCGAGCACAGAGCAGGCCCCCCAACGTCCGATTTGCTCTACCGGGATTCTTCAGCAGCAGGGAGGGGGTGCTTGGTCTGCTGTTAAGGCTTCCAAGGCTGTAGCACGCCTTTCCTCCTCCTCTTCACTCCAGGAGGCCTTGAAGACACAGACATGACCTCGACAGAGAGGGCGATTCAAGCGTGGACGGGACCTGAGACCCGAGAAGCTGGCACCGCGGACCTGGGGGATCTCGTGCCCTTAGAAACCACGTAACCACCCACTGCGGCACGACCGAAACACAGCCGGGATGACGCAAGGACACGTCTGGGAGTCCTCGTGCCTTGAAAGGAGCTGACCCATCCCCCCCTTCCAGGTTTTCAGACTCGGAGAGGACCACTCACAGCCATATACGTCCATGAGTCCACGTGGGACGTGTCCACTTCCACGAATAAATCACAGCGCCTTCCTCATCGACAGAGGCTCAGGGAACCACGATTTATAATCCTCGGGGTGGGTGGGAGGGGGAATCTACAATGAGATTGTAACATTTTACTAGTTCAGACAAAGCCAAAATGGGTTTCCAAAGCCAGCTGCGCCGTGTCACTGACCTACACGATCCCGCAGGGTGAGCGCCCCAGATGGGGATGCAGGCTCCCTGAGGGTGGTCGCTGCCACCCGGTCTCCCCCAAACACACACAGGGCTCATCAGGAAGTCTGATGGGACGTCCCCAACCCTCCCATCACCACACACAAAGATCACCTCCAAAACACACTAGCACTTGCATTCAGAACAGACTTCCTGGGGGTAACCCTCCCCCAGACCTGCTGCATGTTGCCCTACAACACAGGGGAGTTCACTACAGAGCGTCTTGTATAAAAATACGAGCGTTCCAAGGGATTATCATTCCCGTGACACAGCCAGCGCACTCCTCACCCCAGTGCCCAGCACAGTGCTTGCTAAAACTATGACTAACTTGTTCCCCTGCAATTCCAAATGCGTTCGGAGCAGAAAAACCCTGAATCGCACGCATAATCCTCACGGCTCCTGTGACAGTCGTCAGAGAAACAGAAATACGTTTGCGCCAGAAAAAGAAAAGGCAGGAACACAGTTATCTGCTATGACTCATTGTGCTAAATTCAATGTAAAATTGCTAAAAATATTAAGATACAAATACGATTAGAATATATTTAACTATCTCCCCCTAAATTGAAGTCCCTGTTAAGCACTGTGACCTTTTCCCTCATCATACAAACTTTCCAGAAGTAAACACTAGAATTAACAAGATGACAACTTTTCCTGGTTCTGGAATCAGGAGGAAAGTGGCAGAAGGTCGCTCCCTCAGCTGTCGGGGACTGTGGTCTCGCAAAGTATCAGAGAGGGAAGGAGCTGCTGTCCCGTGTTCACTCCCAGTCCAGGAAGCAACGCAAAAGCCGGCTGGAGGTCTTGGCAGCCTCTTGTAGCAAAGCCGGTATTTTAAGAACAAGAGTAATTTCCTGAATTAACAACCGCTCCCATGGTGTCTTTTCAAAACCAGTTCATACGATCTAATAATTAACTCAGAAAACAACACAAGTCATCCTTTATCTTTGAAAAAGAGGGTTATTTTTCCCCAAAATAGTTTCCCCTTCTTTCAAATGGTTCAGCTTAACCTAATGCCGAGATTGTTTAACAGGGTGCTTTCATGTTTCTTGGCTTTTTTTTTTTTTTATAAGATTTTGTTAATTTATTTGAGAGCGAGAGAATGAGAGAGAGCCTGAGATGGGGGAGGAGCAGAGGGAGCAGCGGACCCCCACTGAGCTAAGCGAGGAGCCTGATGCGGACTCGATCCCAGGACCCCAGGGACCTGAGCTGAAGACACAGGCTTCACCGACCCAGGCGCCCTTCCTTGGTGTTTCTAATCGCAGTAAAGATATAGTGTCTGTTTCCCGTGTACAATGTAGCAATCCAACACTTCCTTCCATCACCCCGTGCTGGTCAGGACACCTGCACTCCTTCACCCCCGTCACCCGTCTCCCCACCCGGCCACCTCCCCCTGCGGGCCAGCACTGCCTTCTCTAGAGCGATGAGTCTGTTCCGTGGTTTGTCGTTGTTTTGTTTCTTACGTTCCACATGCGTGAAACCATACGGTGCCTTTCTCTGACTTCAGCAGCGTTATATTCCCTAGATCCACTCACGTGTTGCAAATGACAAGATCTCGCTCGTTTTAAGGCCACTGTTCCACAGTGCACACCCACACCACATCTTCCTTATCGATTTGTCAGTCAGTAGGTCAACGCTGGGGCGGCTTCTGCATCTTGGCTGCTGTCGGGAACGCTGCTGTAAACACAGGCCGCGCAGACCTGCCCTTTAGTACTTTCACGCCCTTTGGGTAAATACCCAGTACTGCGGCTGCTGGGCCACAGGGCAGCTCTTCAACTCACGGAGAACCCTCCGTGCTATTTCCCAGAGTGGCTGCACCAGCTCACTTTCCCACCAACAGTGTAAGGTCACTTTTTCTCTGCATCGTCGCCAACACCTGTTGTTTCTTGCGTTGTTGATTTTAGCCGTCCTGACGGGTGTGAGGTGGGATCTCGTTGTGCTTTGGGTTTGTATCTCCCTGATAGCGAGTGGTGATGAGCAACTGTATGTCTTCTTTGGAGAAACGTCTGTTCAGGTCTTCTGGACATTTTTAATCGGACTTTTCTTCTTGGTGTTGATCTGTGGGCACTTACTTTGAGATAACATTAGAGCGGCTAACATTTCCCAAATACAGAACCAAGGACAAAAACAAACAAAACAAACAAACCAACAAACAAGAACTGATAAAAAAGAATATTTTTAGTTATATTGACAGGCATATATATGGGACAAAAGACCCTGAGACGGGCAACTTTTTTTCTTCTCTGCAACCATGTCAAGTCCCTAGGTCTCGCCCATTTCCGGAAGCCCTTTGCCAGAGTTCCTCAGGCTCTTCCAGGCGTCCTACTCTCCCCAACCCAGGCAAACCAGGCCTGCCTTCTTGGTCCCACACAGCCTTTCTCAAAGCAGCAGTGCATACCTGAAATGCGAGAGCCCACTCACGAACAGGTCCTGAAACTTCCCCTCACGGAGCTTTTCTAGATTTAGCGATCAAAAGTCCTAACACTTCCTTTCCATTCACTTACTCTGGGCAATGAACCACTGGATGCCTTCTATTGAACTAAAAGGATAAAAAGGAAAGAGAGAAGGCAGCCCAACGAGGACAGGGACTGTCACCTGTCTCCCTAAAAGGGCCCAGAGCACAGCACTTATTAGCAGAATTAACACCAAAATTTTGTCTAGAGGTTGAAAACCATCCCTGTGGTTTCAGACCCTCGGATCCACGCACGAGTGTGGCCTGGGGTCACTCGCAACTCGTGTCCAAACCCTGTCCAGATGGGTCTTCTAATTTCAGGGCTTTGCAGACACAGCTGCAAAGTCATTATTTTGTTTTGTTTAAGGAATCTCTTATTTTCACAAATAAAACATCGGGTATCTAAAGGTATCCTTAAACCCAGTACCTTGAGCTGGGCTCCATCTTGGCATGAGGACGCGATGCTGGGAAGAAGCGCCCCAGGACCCGTCTCAGCTACTGCAGAACCAAAGCCCCCAGGAGGAAGGCATGTGTGGGGTGGGACTGCGAGGAAAAACGGTTTTCTTGAAGTTTGATTTCAAAAGAACAGAGGCACCTAAAACGTATTCCGTATCCTGTACATGCCAGCCCCCCAAGAGGACTCCACGCGGGAGCACAATGGGTTGGCTCACACTGGGGCCGTATGGGCCCATGCTGGTGATCCGGCTGCGTGATGTCCACACGTGCTCAAAGGACAGGATCAGAACCACACAGAGTTGCTCACTGCTTTGAACAGAGGCAGAACTTTGAGAAAGGAAAGGAGCAGTAAAGTCCCACAGAGCCAAGTGTGACCTTTCTTCAAGGTCAGAAAAGGTCAGAGTTCACATGAAACACGCTGGTTTGTGATTGATAGCACTTGCTTCCTTGCTGGTTTCACCCCTCAATAAACTTAGTATTTTCAAGGACTAATGACCAGGGTTCCTGGGTGGCTCAGCTGGTTAAGGTCTGACTCCTGATTTTGGCTCAGGTCGTGATCTCAAGGTCCTGGGATCAAGCCCTGCGTTGGGCTCTGTGCTCAGTGGGGAGCCTGTTTCTCCCTCTGCCCCACCGCCCTGCACGCTCTTTCTCTAAATAAATAAATAGAACCTTAAAAATAAATGACTACTGACCATTCTCAGCAGACGGGTGTACACTGTGAACTGGCTGCGATCAGGGCGTGTTCTGGCCACACGCTTTCCCTGCCCTTGCTCATGGTGGAACTTTCCACGCCTGTGAAGCTGGCTGTACGGGACGGACGTGTCTGGTTTAGGTCAACAGCAGAGTTGTGTATGACGGTCTCATCTACAGAAGAACCCTCGTTCTTACTTTATACAGGAAAGGACCATGAATTTATAAGAAGTGGATTTTAAGATTTCTAATTCCATTCCACAAGAACTTTAAAGAACAGCTGTGCCGAAATCTAAGGGCATCTGCTCCCTGCAAGCCATCGAGAGCACGGTCTGGACGGGCACGGCCTCCACGTCTCTGGAGCCTGTAGGATGAGCACAAGCTCTGCACCCCTCCCAAACCGGGGACTCTGAACCTCCGGGTGTGGGCCCGCGGGGGTTCTCCAGCTCACAGGTGCTGAACAAGCACCAGGCTCTGTGGGTTCCCAGAAGCTGATGAAGAGAGACCCGACCTTTCAACCCTTCATGTCACAGGTCTGCTTAAGCCAAGCCGGGAACGAGCGTTCAACCGCAGAACACCCTATCCCCGAACCCTGCGCATCTCCACACGAGACCTGCCGGAAACCCAGCGCGAAGCCTTAGCTCACCTAACAAGTCAAGTTCGACAATGAGTCACAGACGTGTGGGCCCCAGACAGCCCCACACTCGGGGCCAACGCCAGCACATTCTGCCACGAGTTAAAGAAGCGACGTCAGGTGCACACCCCTCAGAGGGAGGGTGCTCACCTCTGCTCCTGGCAAGGGCCCCAGGCCAGCCAGGGCGTCCTGGAGGCCAGGACAGCTTGGTAACCCTCTCAGCCTCCGCGCTCACACGCGACAGGTACAGTGAGGAAACCCGTCTCTCTAAATAAGCAGCTTGTCCTGGCGTTGGAGCGGAGAGTGGCCGCCTGGATGTGCCCGCCAGCGCCGGGAGGGGCAGCCAGCTGGGAGGGGACCAGCCGGTCAGGAATCCGACTTGGAAGCCAGTCAGGGCACCGAGCACTGGCGGCACTGGCTCACATTCCCGGCAAGGCTGGGGCGGGCACACACCGCCCCACTTTCCACCCTGACGGCGTGGATGGCGTGGACACCTAACTTAATAATGACCATGTTTCTCCCCCGTGATCAATGCCATGGGACTGGCCCAGAGGGTCATCGAGCAAGGGCACGCTCTGAGCCTGAATCTCAAGTGGACATCAGAGCGGGAGCCGCTGCCCCGGAACAGGCTCCACCAGGCCGCTCCCTCCTGCCTGGAAATGCGGCCACAGCAGCCACTCCGCGGGTGCACGGCCTCCCGGGCAGACAGGCCCCGGAGAGCAGCTCTGCAATACACACGCATCGGCCCAAACAGGTCACCCCCCGGGCCGCTGCCCTGCCTGCCTCCGACCTGACCTGGGAACTCTGTTCTCCTGCGCAGCCTGCCGGAGGCCAGGGTCCCCTTACAGCGGGGACTGCGCTCCTGGTCCCCGAGCCCACAGCACCGAGGACCAGGAGACGCAGCTCAGAGACGGTTGCCAGCATCTCTCCTTTCAAAGTGCCAATACTCCGCACTCAAACAAGCGGGCACACAACTTCCTTCTTTCCATACACGAAACACGGACAACCATCTAGGGTCTGCACTTGTCCAGGAATCAAAGCAGAGTTCCACCTGTGCTCACAACGCGAGGTCAACACACGGTGCAAACAGTGGGAGCGAGGGTCTCCCACCCAAAACACTACCGCAGACTCCCGGAGATGGGGCCTGCCCAGGGAGGCAAGGAGCTCCCACATCTCGACCCCTTTGCCCCCAGCCCCCTCCTGAGACCAACAAACATAAAGGCAAAGAGTGGCTCAGCGGAGACGGGAGGCCACCTGGATGCACACAGGCCACAGCGTCCACCCACACCCAGCCACGAAGACTGAAGGGCGCCCGCAGCCCTCCTGTGAGGTGCCCTTCCTCTGGGACTGCCCCAGGAGATGGAGACGACCCACCTGTGCTCTGTCCAAACAGAAGCCAACAGTCACATGGGGCTGCCAAGCACCTGAACACGAGCTCCTGTGACTCAGGGACGGAACTTTCCGTTAATAAACTTCTTCTGCAAACGCAGTTACTTCCTGTAGTTAAACTCACAAAAGCGGGAGGTGACGGCCAGCACCGTGGACAGCACAGCTCGAGGGGGTCTGTACGTGCTCTGAGGCTCTTCCCCTTGTCCTAAGCATTTCAAGGCATCAGGACAAAGCAAGTCACCAGGTAAAAGGAGACAACAGGTGTGGCGGGAAGAGCCCCGCCCTGGCATCAGCCTGGCTTTGCGTCCTGGCCCTACCATGTGCGTGACCTTGTCTCTGCATCCCTGGCGGGAGTGGTGACCCAGCCACCTGGGCAGGTGCGTGCAGGAATGACAGCCTGCCCACCCACACTACCGGCGGTCACCCTCCGCCACACGGGCAGCTCCTATCCCAGGCGCTCGCAGAGGCGGGCAGGGGAGAGCGCTGCCACAACACAGCTCAGTGGCCCTCGACGAACCCACGTGGACGCTTCACTGGGACGTGGCGTAGGACCCAAGCAGCCCCCGGGGGCTCCTCCGTGCGGCTGTGTCTGCCAAATTCCAGGCGACAGAAATAGAAATCTCATGTGCGTCCCTTGCTTTCCCCTTTCAGAAGGAATCATCGGCACAGCTGTTGACAAGAAGCGAGCACACGGCTCCTGCCTTCAGCCCATCACTGGGCATGACCACGGCTGCGTCCATGGCCTGGGAACGTGCAGACACTCCTGGGGGCAGGTGTAACCGTGGAGACACAGGTCCCTGCTGAGGTTGCCTCCTCGGACACGTTCAACAGACCCAAGCTTCACGCACACCCCTTTGGCCGTTTACGGGCACTGTCCTCTGGCGCAGGAGAGACGCAGAGACGGCATTGCCGAGGGCCCCTCTCGATGGACAGTGCTGATGTACTTGGCATGCAGAGGGACACAGCCCAGAGCACAGTCTCCACACCGTTTCCCCCAGTGGAACTTCGGATGCGTCAGAAACGACGTCACCAATGGATTTCACCCATGGACGAGACATCCATGCCCAGCACGCGGCCACTGGGAACGGTGCTGGGCTTTCTGTGGAAAACCCCTTTCCGTTACCGTCACTGATGCTTGGTTGACACTGAAAACCCGCACCTCTGTGCCAGATTACACTCGTGCTCAAGGCGATGGGGACTGCACTCCCCTCACATCATCCACGGGGCTCCTGCCACGAAACGCTACCCAGAGACCAGGTGACCCTCACTACTTCGGGTCCCAACCAGTTCCTGGGTCTGCAGGACACCTGCACTGATTCCCAGTTTCAGGACGTGCAAGAGCCTCGGGGCTTAAGGAAAGAAGCCTCCGGTGCAATACGGACCTCCAGCTCCCTTCGTCCCGGCGCCCCTGGAGACAGCAGAGAGACACCGGGCTGGGCTGCAGCCTCGTGCAGAAGCTCAGGCTCCCGTCTGTGCACCACCCAGTCTAACTCTGACCTGTACGGCTCGTTGGGGGAAAAAAATCCCATTCTTCTTACTTTGGGCTCCGAAACAAGCACGGAATTTCTAACAGTTTCCTCAACTCAATTTCCAAGCACCAGACTGTAACCTGGACGACCTGATGCAGACCTTGCGAGTCCCTGGCCGCAGTAAGAGCTCCCACTGCACAGCGGGCAATCCCGAGGAAAGCCCTGGCTAACTGTCGGAAGACACGGTGCGCGGGACCAGTTTCCTAAACCAACCAACCAGCGAAGCGGTGAGTCAAATGCAAATTAATTTGCTTCCTTCATAAAAGTGTTGTGTTGTTTTTTTTTTTTCAGGATGAATTTTTAAATCTACAGTGTTAAGGAAAATCTCATAAATTTATGTTTCTCCTGAGTAGGCCTGTGTCCACCTCCTCCGATGGGAGCACAGGGAACCCCTCCTCTGGGTACCGTCGGCGAGAACAAAGCAGCCGGGCTGGCCTGACTGGAGCGGACGGCAAAGAAACCACACCACCCTGAGTCTCCCCCAGGCTGGGCCTCTCGGGGTCACTGCCGGATCCACGCGAGTCCAGCACCGTGTCTGCCAGAGAGTGAATATCGGGCTGACGGAATTCCCTCCCATGAGGCCGCGGTCCCCTGCAAGGTCAGAACCCGGTCCCTGGCCCCCTCGGAATACTCAAGGGCAGTCGCGGAGAGGCTACGGGGCTGCCTAGCCATCTACGCTCGACTAGATCTTCTGGCGACAAGGCCGAAGCGCCCCGTGGCTGATCAAAGGCAGCAGTGACCTCCTTCCAGCCACGCTGGGCTCAATCATCTTCACCGCTGAAAGGGACTGGGATTTGCCTGCTGGGAGTCCAGACGGGCAGGGTTGGGAGGCAGAAGGACGGGGAGACAAGGCGATCACTGAGGCTCCAAGGTGAGGCAGGGCCCGCGGGACAAGGTGGCCGTGCCAGCCCAGGGAGGGAGATCTCACCTAATTTAGTAACGAACTGCAGAAGCCACAGCCTGCACACAGCCCAGGCGCCTCCCTGGGCACTCAGCCCGGGGCCACTCCCGCGGAAGAAGAGGACGAGGGGAGGCAGGACCCTCCCCCTGCAGAACAACACACCTTCAGCCGCAGGCGGGAGAGCAGCTGCCCCCACAAGGCACAGGGCAAGAACGAGTGCCATGAGGAAGGGGCAGGAAAAGAGCTTCATTCCTGGGGAAGGGGCAGAAGCGTCTACGGCCAATGATAAGAGAAGGAGGCTGGCTGCCATGAGGAAGAGAGCTAACATCACCCAAAAGCCCCATGGTCCCCAGATCAGGGGCTGTGGATGGACCAGGTGGGGCGCCCTCTCCCCCATGCAGAGTGGCAGTGGCAGCCTATGGGGCATGAGGGCACAGAGACACCCCAGCTTCTGACCCGAGGGTGGGTCAGGAGTCCCGAGAAAACCTGTAGATGCTGGACCCAGGACTGGACTCAGGTCTGAGAAGGGGCCACAACAACAAACCCCAAACCCCACCCGACACCAGTGATGCTGCAAGAGAGCGGGACCATTTCCAGCATGAACACTCTTCCCTTTAGTCTCTGCCCTCCTATGCTGGAGTCAGGTGTTCCATCAAAAACACACAAATTATGTTAACTGTACTAGAGTTTAAAAACTTTTTAAAAAATGAAGACACATGACAAAAGCAATAAGAAATTTAAAAAAAATAAACCCAGAACCTACAGGCAAAGCCACCCACAGAACCAGACACAGATAGGACCTAGAAGTAACAACAAACAGAATGGGAAGTTTTCAAAATGATGATTAATGTGTGAAAGGTTCTAATGGAAAGTGTGGCCAACACACATGAAGAAATGAGGGACTTCGAAGAGGAGGAAACTCTAAGGTAAAAAAATGAAAAGGATGGGGCACCTGGGTGGCTCAGTGGGTTGAGCCTCTGCCTTCGGCTCAGGTCATGATCTCAGGGTCCTGGGATCGAGCCCACATCGGGCTCTCTGCTGGGCAGGGAGCCTGCTTTTCCCTCTCTCTCTGCCTGCTTCTCTGCCTACTTGTGATCTCTGTCTGTCAAATAAATAAATAAAAATCTTAAAAAAAAAATGAAAAGGAAACAAAAGAAAAACATGGTAACCAAGGACAATGCCTTCAACAGGCTCATCAGTAGAGCCAACCCACGCCGGGGAAGGAGAACCTGAACACAGATGGAGAATCACTGAAATGGAAGCACAAAGAGAAAGGAAAGCATCCGGAACACAGCATCCACCGCTGGGAGCGTCTCACAGAACAGGGGAAAGTGGAGAAAAGAAATAGCTAAAGAGACAACCACCGGGGAGCGCCGAAATTAATGAAAGACATAAATCCACAGATGGCAGAAGCTCCAAGAATCTTGAGCTGGAAAACCCTGCACGTTACTATGTGGTGATTCTCCACGATCAGACAGTCCCCTCCAGGGAAACACGCCGGGATGACCCAGAGGGCTCTGTCCAGCCATACGCATCCTAGACGCCCTCTGCAGAAACATCCCTGCCTTCGCAAATCTGTGTCCTTCCAATATGTCAGATCAGGGAAAATGGGTTTAAAAGCACTTATTTTGACCCAATCAAATCCAAGCATTTTAAAGCGACAGTTGAGGGAAAAATGGGTGTGCGTAGCTGAGTACGAGCAGAAGCAAATAACATCAGCAGAGACATATTTAGTGCCTCCATCTACCGGGACCTTCCAATGAGCAGTTTTTTAAAATCTGAGATGACAGTCTCTTCCTATAAATAATAAATTTAAAACATTAGTTATCTGTGCAAACGTCTGGTTTTAAGAGCCTCACTTCCACAAAGCCAACCAAGGACAACAAATATAATTTCAGCTCACAAGTGTGGGGGTTTAGTTCAGCCATCACACCTGAGAAGCCATCACTATAATCACCTGCAGCTCTGTCCAAAGAGCTTCCCAGATTTCGGCAGACCCGTCCGACCCCTGGTAACCAGATACATTCACCCCAGAACAAACACCATAACGCGCATGCCTCATGGAGGACACCGGTGCCACCTGAGCGGCGGAACCTGTCCACACGCCGCGCCTCCACCATCTCCCGTCCCTCTCACCGGCGCCTGTCCAACTCCTTTGGTGGCAGCCCATGGGGTTCACCCAAGCTCTGGTCTCCTGTGCTCACACATCCTCAGGATGTCAGCTGGGGACGCAGGTGCCCTGCGAACGTGTCCCCTGACACGTTTCCTGCCTAAGGGAACCTCCTGAGGCACGTTGACCACCAGGGAGCCCTTGCTGAGGTAGCCCTTCCTCCCCAAGCTCAGTGCGCCCAGAGACATCCACAGATGTCACCCCACTCTTCTTCTTCGGGTCCACACCGAAAATCTGTGATTCGTCCTAGAGGCCTGGTCCTCCTCATCCCTCATTCCACACAGCCGGCAAGTGTGGGGACTTCCTGATGCCCCGTGAATGTTGTCTCTATCCCTCCTCACACCGCGAGCTCCTCGCCGCTCACCTCAAGTGTGTAAGGACCCTCCCCGCTCCTGGCCCGTGCGCCCCCCCCCCCCGGCAGTCCTCCCCAACCCCAGGCTAAGGTGACCAGCATGAGGCTGGGGCTCGGGTCTGGAGTCAGGACTGGCCTGGATACTGGCCGTGTCACGAACCAGTCGTGCAACCATAAGGACACACATTAGACCCTCAGGGCTTCTCAAATGTACAAATGGGCAACAGACAAGCCTAGCTCGGCGAGCACTGTCAAGGCCAGATGAGGTCACCGCAGCCCTCACACACGTGACAAGTGACGTGCAAATCTCCCACGTCTCTGGCGGCAACGTTGGAGGATCTCCACCATCAAAATACACAGTGAACCGCTGGGCAGGTGGGGCAATACTTGCTGTGACCCCCCGCCACCGACACAAGCCCCGCGCACCTCAGCTCTCCCCGATCCCTCCCCTGAAGCCCCACGCTCTCGCCAACTGCCCCTTCCTCGGAGCAAGGTGGACCCGGCTCCCATGCACCTGCCCCCTCCCCACACTCTGGCGTCTCAAGCAGCCCCTTTCTTTGCCAGAACACCGTTTCCAGGAAACCCTCCCTTCCCGTGTCTGTTCATGCTGTGCCATCTCCCCGCCTTAAAGAGACTTTTAGAGCAGTTTCAGGTTCTCAGCCCAACTGAGGGGAAGGGACAGAGGTTTCCCACACGCCCTGCCTCCCCCAGTCACAACCCCCCACTGTCAACCCCGCCCGATGGTGCACCTGCTACCACACCCACACGTCACCATCACCCTGACTCCGCCGTGGACACTAGGGCCCCTCTCGGTGCTGCGCATCCCGGGGTCTGGACACATGTGTCTGTAACCCCAGTGTCCCACGGTGGTCTCACTGCCCTAAGAATCCCCCGTGCTCCACCTGCTTGCCCGCCCTCCCGCGGCCTCTGACAACCCTGATCTGCCTCCACAGGTCACCTCAGCAAGAACATCGCACAGCTGGATGCCCACGTGCAGCCTTCCGAGAGCCGTCCTCCACTTGGGAACAGGCAGTACAGCCCCCAGGTCTCCCCACGGCTGACACACGCTCAGGGAATCACGTCCCCTGTCTGCACGTCACAGTTTACTCACCCACCACCTGCTGGAGGATGTCTTGGTTGCTTCCAAGTTTGGGCAATTATGACGAAAGCTGCTAGAAACAGGGGCGCCTGGGGGACTCAGTCCCTTAAGCATCTGAGTCTCGGTCTTAGCTCAGGTCATGATCCCAGGGTCATGGGCTCGAGCCCCATGTCAGGCTCCC
Source organism: Pteronura brasiliensis (assembly GCA_004024605.1). Classification (NCBI taxonomy): domain Eukaryota; kingdom Metazoa; phylum Chordata; class Mammalia; order Carnivora; family Mustelidae; genus Pteronura; species Pteronura brasiliensis. The sequence goes on from PJEN01003676.1 coordinate 27,527, forward strand.
TGCTCTGCGGGGCGTCTGCTTCTCCTCCCCCTCTGCCTGACGTACGGTCTACTTGCACGCTCTCTCAAATAAATAAACAAAATCTTAAAAAAAAAAAGATTTTTAAAAAGCTACCAGGAATGGCCACCTGCAGGTCTTTGTGTGGACGTAAGTCTTCAGCCCTTCCGTGCGAACACCAAGGACTATGAGAGCTGGACTGGGTGCTGGGGCAGGCTCAGCGTGCCGGGCGCCCGCCAGACGGTCTGCCAGGAGCTGCTCCGCTCTGCCATCCACCAGCCACGAGCGCTCCCGTCCCTCCATGTCCCCCCAGCATCTGCTGCTGTCCGTCCCGGACTCCGGCCATCGCGACGGGCGCACACCGGCATCGCTCCCTCTCGCGGAAACTCACTCCGCTTTCGAGCACAGCATTGAATACAAACGAGGCAGCGTCGCGGCTGGCCGGCTCGGACACAGCACGCAGGGCACCGGCGCGGGCTCCGACCCGGAGCCAGGCCTCGCCCAAGAGCCCGGTTGTTCTAAACCTTCGGTACTTTAAGGTGCTACCGAAACATACTCTGTACCTAAACGCTAAAAACTGAGAAATAAAACCAATACTTCAACTGCTGATGCAACAGTAATAGTGTCAAAGCTAAAAATTTGCCAAACAGTAAGATTTTTTGCATTTTTTCAAATCAGTAACATTTTCTCACGCGTATTCTGGGTAGTCAAGTGCTCCACTTACTAAACTACAAGTGCCCCTTTGAGAAGTAAGTGTTTCTGGCAGGAGGTAAGGAGGGGAAAGCCTCGAGCTGCGTCCTGGCGGGCTCGTCAGAGCAGATGGGACGTCTGCTGGGACGAAAACGGGTCTCCTCTGCCCGGCACTCGCCCTGGGCCCGCACCCAGCGCGCCCGGCCCCGGCTGGGTGCGCTGGCCGCCCGCATTTCTCAGATGCCCCGCACACCGCTGCCGCTCCCGCTGCAAACAGACCCCCGACCAGCAAGTGCTCTGCCCACGGGTCACGTGGGCTCAGACACGCCGCGGCTCACCAAGAGCCACACCCACACACTACATGTATTTGCAGCCATGACTCCTGAAGAGTAATTTTTAAATCATCACAGGTCCTGCTTGCTTTTCTGCAACTACATTAAAAGACGAAAGTCTCCGTTATCAACTCCAAAACCCCGGGACAAATCATGATTTGGGGAACAGAGGCTCTCTGGAAACTGGCCAGCACTGAGTATATCCCCCGCCGTTTCCAGCTACGAGACAACGCGACCTCCACACCCTCAGGACAAACACCCCGGAGGGCTCCGCCGGACACAGAATCTCCAGGCGTGCACACGGCGGAGTGCCGGCCACACCACTGCCCAGAAGCACTTTCTTCTCCTGGTGCGGACGGTCTCTGTGACAAAACTGAATGCAGACATTTTGCTTGCTTAGATGGTTTCTGACCAGAGCGGCAGAACAGTCCATCTTCCCTCCGTGTGGACCGCTTTCACCCTTTCCTGCTGTCCTCCTCCCTTTCACCTATCCAGTGTGACCCAAGGGATTTTAGTCTTGCTTTGGAGAGTGCGGGGGGTTGCACGCACGCTCTGGTTACTCTCAGTCCAGAGCCCCAGTCTCCTGGAAAGGTCTCTCCTTCAGGCGTGCGGCCTGCCCACAAGGAGCCCTACATGGGGGTTTGGAAACTGAGGCCTTGCCTTGCGGTGCTGGGCATTCCAGTGGCTCTGGACCTGCGGGGGGGGGGGGGCAGTGGCAGGGACGGGGGGCCGCCAAGTGCCACTGGCCGCGGATGTGTGGGGTACAGAGCAGTGGGGCCCCACACACACGGCGGCAGGGCTCAGCGGCAGGAGCACGGTGGCTGGGAGCAATAGGCCCAAGAAGCAGGTGGGAGGGAAACACAAATAAAACGTTTGGTGTTGTACATGGCGGGAGTCCGTCATGTCCCGCACACGGGCCGCGGGGCCCTCCTGTGAGCGTGTCCTCATTGCTGGGGCCCGGGAGCAGAGGGTGCTGGTGCGTCATTCTGACCGGACACGTGTCCCGTGGAGCCGCATCCAGGTCGTGCCAGTGCAGTGGGACACTGGGCAGACGACTCATGCCCAGCGGCCCAGGGGTCCCAGGCCCGCAGTGCCCGCCCGAGGGCTTGGTGTTATTTTCAGTCGTGGTCGTGGGATCCCTCATCCACCGGCCTGTTGGAAACGCAGCGAGTCCCTCTGCGAGTGGACGGCACTGCGGGCACGGCGGTTTCTGGTCCCATGTCCTCCCCTGCGGCAGGGCCCGGGCTGGGGTGAGCCTGCCGTCCAACGGAGCCTGCTGACCAGGTGCCGGGCTGCGCCAGGGTGTGAACGGGCCCATCGCAGGCTTCCTGTTAGGCGTGATGTCTGCTCTCGCTGTCCCTCAACGTCCCGGAGTAGATCCTGGCTCCTGGGCCTGGTGAAGCTGAGGCACAGGCACTTGTCTCCTGGGGATGGGGTTCAGGGTGTTGTCCAGCAACGTGGGTTAACTCTGGGGTCCAGGGCTGCAGGCTGCCTGGGACCCCCTCGCTGTCCTTCCAGGCACATGCACCGCGTCGTCCTTACTGAAACCCCCATAATGTATCGAGTTCGTGACCCCTTGGATGGTCGCTCGGCCCCGTGCCGGGTTTTCTTGCTGGAAGAGACTGAAGCTGTCCTGCATGCGGCTCTCAGAGGTAAGAGGGGCTCCTTGGTGAGGGCCCCAGGATGTGGCGATGGGTTGGTATTCCACACACGCCTGCTGTGAGCCCTTGCTGGGTCACTGGGGCACCCCACCCAGCTGTCCAGGCCCCTGAGGCTGCGCACGCTGCCCCTGTGGCAGCTGCCACGAGAGGTTCCCGTGGCGACGCTGAAGTGAGCCCTAGGCCCAGAGGGACTAACCGACCTCCCTCGGCCGCACCCGTGCGGGGAACACGGGGCTCACGATGGAACCTGCTTCACAGCGTCATCAGGAGGCACAAACGAGATCGCACGTGGGAATTGGAGCCCCGTGTGGAGCAAACCGCCCCGTGGACATTCTCTGTCTGTGCAGAACCATGAGCGGATGGAGCTTCCAGAAAGAAAACTACGTTTACGAAGCAAAACCTACAGCTTAAGATTCTGCTCGGAAAGTCCACATCTAAGAACAAAGAAAAAGTGTGTTTTAAACATTTTATTTATTTGACAGAGAGAGCACACAAGCAGGGGGAGAGGCAGAGGGAGAGGGAAATGCAGGCTCCCCGCAAAGCTGGGGAAGTCCAATGCGGGACTCGATCCCAGGTCTCCGGGAGCATGACCTGAGCCAAAGGCAGTGACTTAACACAACTGAGCCACCCAGGTGCCCCAGAAAAAGTGCTTTTTTAAATACCCTATTCAGGGTTGTTTTTCAAAGATCCACCTTCTTCAGCATAGTAGTTTAGTAGGTATTTTTTCTTTTGATCAAAAAAAGTCTAATAAATCCACAAAACCAAAGAACGACATTTTCAGTTCCTCATGTCCTACAACCTGCTTCACTGCACTTGAGACATTATTTTAGGATTTCTATTACTAATGCCTTTCTGAGCACCTGCCAGGGACTGGAGAAGCAGCTGCCTCTTCTGGCCCTGGGGATCTGTCCAGACCGCGCACATGGATTCCTGCAGTGCCTCTCCTCCCCCAGGCTCCCCGCCAGAAACACAAAGAAGAAAAAGGTAGTCCTCTCCGCCAGCCAAATCATGCAACGCTGCAATCCCTGGTCCAACAAAGCTCTCCCTGCGAGGTCATTTGATCAAACACCCAACAAGGACTTGGAATAACTCTTACTATATTAGGATAAAACACACATTCTCACTACAGCTTGCTCAGCAATGGACCTTCTAACTCAGGGTGGGAATAGCAAGCCCAGTTCAATTACTCAAGCATTTATTGAGAAACCGCTAGAACAGGAGCTACATCTGATGCAAGACACAAAGATAGTGAGTTAGACCTCAAGCAGCTTAAATGTTCTCAACTTAAATTCCAGATTGAAAGTTTTCTGAAAGTGCTTAAGATCGTGACCCAACATCAACCCAAGGACTGCACCATTGAGATTCTGTGTTCTCATTCTAAATTGCAAAGCATTGAAGTTCACCAAGTAATTCTCCACTCAGAACATCGAGCAGACTCAGAGAAAGGGTTTCAGCAAGAAGGGGGCCTAGGACTACCCAAGGGGCCCTCAGAGCATCAGAACAGACAGAGCCCAAGTTTGTGAAGAGCCAAAACAATGCAAGAGAAGCAACATTAGACGTCAAGAGACCAAGCATGTGTAGACATCAGATGTGGTTGGCTTGGAGGAGGGGGTGTTGTGTAGACACCAGATGCTACCAGCTTGGAGGAGGGGGCGTTGTGGAGACATCAGATGCTGTCGGCTTGGAGGAGGGCGTGCTGTGTAAACCTTGGATATGGTCAGCCTGGAGGAGGGAGTGTTGTGTAGACATCAGATGCTGTCGGCTTGGAGGAGGGGGCTGCTATGGCTTCAGCTGGGTGGGAAGCTGAGGGGCAATTAGGCTGAAGCTGGAAAGAGGAGACACGGGCCACACAGACCACAGAAGCAGGACACCAGGACCACAAGGGCCCCTAGTCACAAGCCCCTCCACACCACCAAAATCCGCTCCAAGAGGAAGGAGGCACAGGTTAGAGCAGGGCCCCGGACTTTGGTTCCGTGGCACATGTACTTTAATAGACTGTATCATCTGTAAAATACTTCCTGAGTTTTCATTGCACTCAACATTCCAAGAAAGAAATCTAGAAGACCACGCCAAGTGTGGGTGCTCAGGGCCCTCCCCGGCTCCTGGAACCGCAGCTCCCGTGAACCAGGCTCCAGCTCCTGCAGTACACGGACGGCCACTCGCCCGCCCTCCGGGCACGTCTCGAGCTCACCAACACACACACCTCTAACCAGCCCCCAGGTGAGGCTGCTGCCGCTCGTCCCAGGATGCGTCACCCATTGGGTGAGCAAACTGGTGGAGATATTTGTGGTGTCGTGAATCTGAAGATTGAGGAAGGCCTCAGACGTGCACGTTGGGGCCCTTCATGTCCCGCCTGTCTCCAAGCCACAAAGGAAATGCCGGAAAATACAAAGTCTAGACCAGAGACAGGAAAGACCTTGCCTCCTCCTGGACCATCTTGGCCGCCTGCACAGAACTCGGCCTCGGGAACTGCTGCCAAATGGTTTAAACCAACGGGTCGGACTCCAAGACCCTCGGGAGGCAGCAGGTGGCTAGGGCCCACGGGAACGTGGCTGCCCTGCCGAGGACACACGGATCAGAAGGGCCCCGTGCGGGTCTGAGACCGGCTGACGGAGGACGGTGGGCGCGGAAGCTGGACCACGTGATGACTGGACGAGCACGGACGGGGTGGAGGCACTCCTGGGCGGACTCGATACCCGCAGGACCGTACGCAGTGGCCTGGGGTGCATGTGGCTACCCCCTCGGCAACTCCCCAGGAAGGGAAGCGGCGCGACTGATCAAACCACCGTGTTGGACGCTGGATCCCAGCACTCGCTCCTCACACCAGAACTCACACCTGAAGTGCAGACCCTTGACCAGCATCTCCCCGTTTCCCCCAGTCCCAGGCAACCGCCACCGTAGTCTGTAACTTGGAGGTCAGCTGTACAGTCCACACGCATGCGGGCCAGACGGACGTGTCCCCCGACTGATTCCACTCAGCAGTGTCCTTCGGGGCCACCTGCGTCGTTACAAACAGCAGGATTTCCTTCTTCTTGCGGCTGGGTGACATGCCCGTGTGTGCCCGTGTGTGCGTGTATTATGTGTGTGCGTGCCGCGCACCGCGTGCCTGCGTTCGTACGTGCGTGTGCCTGTGTGTGCGACATCTTCTCTCTCCATTCATCCACTGAGGGACACACCTGTTTACGTCTGGCGACTGCAACGGCTACAGCGCACTCAGCAGGGCAGCCCTCTCTTCAAGACGCTGACTTCCTCTGACAATATGCTTGTAAAGAGGGTTGCTGGGTCACAGGGCAGCTCTATTTTTAATTTTTCAAGGACCCTCCACACTGTTCTCCAGAGCGGCTGCCCCACTTGCGTTCCCCCCAACAGTGCCCGAGGGTCCCCTTTCTCCACAGCCTCGCCAACACCTGTTACGTCTGGTCTTTTCAATAACAGCCATTCCAGCAGGTGAAGAGGATCCCACCTCGTTGTGACTTTTATTTCCTACTTAGGGGTGCTGAGTCCTTCTTCATGAGCTTGCTGGCCATCTGTTGGCTGTCTTTGGAGAAACGTCTGATCATGACTTCTGCCCACGTTTGATTGGATTGTTTGGCTTTTTGCAATTAGTTGTATGAATTCCTTATATATTCAAAAGTTTTTCAATCCTTTGCTGATCAACTGAAAGCCAGGACTGGCTCCGAATCTGAAGCTGGGCTATTTGGAGCCCATGCCAAGCACAAAGATGCCGCCACTCCACAGAGGGCCAATCTCGGCCGTTACTTGCTGACATCATGGTATTTACCCCAGAACGGTTGGTGAGGTACCTCCAGACAAGGAAATGGCTCAAAACTGGCACATTCTTCTTTAATTATTAAACCCTTAAATCCGTTCAATTATTTGAGTTCCAACCTTGAGCACAATGCCCACGGCCCAGCAGGCAGTGTTTAAGTCCTGTTCACTCAGCCGGATGGATATGAAGCCCTCCTCCTGCACATCCGGCCACTCAGGGGTCTGCACCTGCCTGGAGCTGTGCCCCCCGCGCTCTCAGACCCGGTCAGGGCCACCGTGTGCACATAGAGCACCACACGCCGTGCCACGCAGGTAGAGAGCCAGGCCTGTTCTGGGAGATGGGAACCTGGCTGGTCCCAACGCAGAGCACCAGTCCCCAGACCTGAGGCACCTCAGAAGCCCAGAGAAGCCCGGACGCCACACGGGATGACCACTAGGCTTCCCTCCCACTTTCCTCCAGCAGGGCTGGGCTGGGGCTGAGCCTTGGTGCTTCTGACAAGCTCCCGGGTGAGGGGATCCTCCTACATCTGCCACCCACCCTCAAGGAAGGGAGACCGAGGTCCCCACCAGCTCATCCCTACATGTCCCCATGCTCTAGCTTGCAGCAGCTGTGATAATGCCCCCCCCCCAGTTCCCAGCAACAGTAGCCCACCTGCTTCCCTAACGGGCACAGCCGACTGGGAAGGGCCACAGAGCGCCACGATAAACGACCTCCCGGGGCGCCTGGGGCTCAATGGTTACACGTCTGCCTTCTGCCCAGGTTGTGGTGTCGGGATCCCGGGAATGAGCCCCGCGTTGGGCTCCCTGCTCAGTGGGAAGTTGGCTTCTCCCTCTCCCACTCCCCCTGCTTGTGCTCTCGCTCTCTCCTGGTCTCTCTCTCAAATAAATAAAATCTTTTAAAAATTAAAATTTAAAAAAAAACTGCCAGGGGACCTGGGGGGTTCAGTCAGTTAAGGGCCCAACTGTTGACCTCAGCTCAGGTCCTGATCTCCGTTGTGAGTTCAAGCCCCATGCTAGGTGTGGAGCTTGCTTAAGAAATTAAATTAAAAAATAAAATGACCTTGGAAGCAGCTCTTTCTGCCCATGGGTCCCATGCCTGTGCTTTAATAAAACCACCACTTTGCACCAAAAATAAGAAATAAATAAGTAAAAACGACCTTTCATAACCCCACCTATCAGCACAGAAAGTTCACGTGATCTCTTACCGGCCGGGAAACGCAGCTGACGAGGCTGATAAGTGAGGGACGAGGCTGCACTTCAGAACAGACGCACTGGCTTCCGGCCGACGGGGGCACGGAGCGAGTGGACGGGTCCTTAAACACCCTACACGAACGTGATGGTAACCCTAACAGAGGCTACTCTGCTGGTGGGATCTCTGCGGATTCAGCCAAATAATGTTGAATGAACACTACTGGGTAATTGCTTCTCACGTCTTTGGAGGTGATTTCGGAGGCATCCGCTCTCAGAAAGCTTCTCCGTGACCCTGACTGCTCGTTATGTTCACTGCCGTCCACCCCGGAGCCCAAGTGAGCAAGGAGCCGGCACAGCTGAGACGAGAGGCGCAGCTAGGCCGTGCCCCCCTGGCTGCAGCCCGCGTCCCACCCATCCCCCCGACGGCCCCAGGAGCACAGGGCTGTGCACGCACACTTGCTCCCCGGAGCTCCAGAGCGCCCACACCACTGAACACGGAGACTGCTGTGGTCACTTGGCTCCACCTGGAAACCTGGTTTCTTCCCCACTTAGTGGGCACCACGCTCCAAAGGCACGAAGAACTGCTGTATTAGATTCAGATACAACTGCATGTTTGTGGGGTCCTGGTGCCAACGGAGCAGGCTCTCAAGCGAGCCCGAGTCCCCACCGACACAGCAGGCCACACCTGCCCCGGGCACCAGCACAATCCAGAACAGGCTCCAGCTGGCACACAGTCCCAGGAGAGTCCGTATGCACACCTTTCGACACACGAGACACAGCCCAGCCGCTCCCTCCTTCCACAAGGGTGTGAGGAGCCGCGGACGGCACAGCAGCAGAGAGCGGACAAAGAGGCGAACCGGAGCCCGCCAGCAAGGAGAAGCCCAAGGAGGTCCCCAAGCTGGGGGCGGGGGGCACGTGCACATCACCATGGCAACACGGAGGGGGCAGCCCCGGCCGGGGGCAGAGGGAGGGCTGCGTCCCAAGTAGCAGACAAAAGCCTACTGGACCTCCAGCTCGCACCCCTTCCCTGAGCTGTAGCCCCCACCTCCGTGCGCCCCCCACACCAGGAAGCTGGGCCGGCCTGCCCCCCACACTTCCATCCAGGCCCCGGGGTCCACTAGGAAAGCGAACTCTGCCGGCCCGAGTCACAGCCAGGCTTCGGCGGGCACGCCGCCGGCGAACGATGACAACACAGCCAGCAGGCCCGCGCCGCACACAGACCCTCCGAGACGGCGGCCGGCCCGCCTGCGGGGACTGGCTGGCGAGTCGCGGGCGGCGTGCCACACCTGCCGGCTGTCGTGGGACTGACGTGAGTCCCATGATGATGAGCACGGCCAGGGGGAGCGCGTGTGAACCGGAAGACATCCTTGGAGCGGGCAGCGGCTGGGAGCCCGTTCCCAGCCAAGCGGGGCCCGGACCCTCCTCCCGCGCCCGTGTGGCTCTACCCACAGGCTCTCGCTCTCTGCTCCGTGGGGATGGCCGTCAGGATGCAGCTCTGCCCAGGCCTGTGGCCTCCACTGTGCACACCAGACGACACCCCAGCCGTAGCTCAGGAAAGCCAGGAGAGGCCAGAGGACGGACTGGCAGGAAGAAAGATTTCGGAGGAACAGAAAGGGAAAAAAAAAACCCTAAATTTGCAAAACAGCCTAAGCCGTGCAGGCCTCACACACCTGTAGCCTGCCGTCTTTCCTGGGGGCGATGGCAGCAGCTCCTACTTTATCCAAATAAATGCAAACATCACCTCCTAAAATTGCACTGAATCTCTGATTACTCTGATTGCACCAACTAAAATACAAAAAAAAAAAAAAAAAAAAAAAAAAAAAAAAAAAAAAAAAAAAAAAAAAAAAAAAAAAAAAAAAAAAAAAAAAAAAATATAAAATTAAAAAAAAAAAAAAAAAAAAAAAAAAAAAAAAAAAAAAAAAAAAAAAAAAAAAAAAAAAAAGAAAGAAAAAGAAAAGAGAAAAAAAGAAGAAAGAAAATTAACATAGGATTACATAAAATAAAATTTATTTTTAAATGAAAACCCATCAATTAAAGGTAATTAAATACTGGAGGATATCGCATTAGTTGGTAATGGAATGAAAGAACAAAGATCACCACTGAATTTCCCTGAAAAGGAGCCAATTGAGATGTTCTTAAATGACACGTCAAAAGACATTCTCAAAACCTGGAAATCTAGAATAACTGCTTCTAGACGAAACACATGAAAACTTACTTCATTCATTCCAAAATAAGGAACTACTTAAAAATTATGTCCACCAAGAAAAGCAAGATAAGCTCTGGACAGACGAAAAGCAAGTGAGGAGCCATCGTTTCCCGGGACAGTCCTTCCAGAGCTCGGTTCTACCAACCCACTCGGGTCGTATCGCTGAGCTGTTACCAGATATTATCGTTCGTGTGCAACACTGGTCTTCGTAACCACCTTGTGACCGAGATACAGTTACCACCGCCATTTCACAGACGACTAAACAGAGGCAAAGAACGGTCAAGGCACACCTGCCGAGGTCTCACCTCTGGCTGGGCCAGCGGCACCCGGGCCCGAGCACCACTCAAGCTGCCCCTCCTGCCGGGAGTCCCTTGTTGCGCCTGCCGTCAGCGACCATGCACTGCGGGGGCCTGGGGCGGGAGAGGGCAGCCACTCCCCAGGAGCCCCTGGGGACGGTTATCACACCGTCCTCTTCCCACTCTCCGCTCCGCTTACAGCTCCTCCTTCCCCTGAGCCCATCAAATGGCCCCACTGGTTTGGAGAGGGTCCACACGGCCCCCAAAGACACTCTGGCCTCCACAGGTCAGGAACCCAGAGCTGGGAAAGGGCCAGAGCAGAACAAGAGTGGAGGCCATCCGGGAGAGCCTCACCTCGGAAGACACAGAGCCCACCAAGGACAGAACCACCTGAGATCTCCAGACGGGGAGTCAGGGCTAGGGCCCCGTTTCTGCTCTTCACTGGAAGCCACGTTTTGGCACATTCACAAACCAATGAGTTGATTTTACCCCAATAACCATTCATATTTACTGTCTGGCCACAGCCACCATCCTCCTATGAATTACTCCTAAGAAACAAGATCAGCGACCTATCTGCTCCAGAAAAACCGCCCCCTTCCTTCAGGCTCCATCCCCTAGCGGTAAAACTAGACCTGAGAACATCTTCCGCTGTGCCAGGAGCCCCCCAGCTGTGAGAGACGCTGAGCGGCTGAGGTGAGCAACGGTGTGTTTGCCTAAGGGACAAGGAAGGTCCAGAAGGTCCTTCTGGTTACCCCTCCAGGACCAGGCTGCTGCCACCCTCCACCTTCCAGACGACTCCCTCCTTGCACCAAGAGGCTGCTTCATCACCAGGCATCACCACCACGGCCCAGGCAAGGACAGAGAATGGGGGCTGCAAGTTGTTGTTAATCCAGAAGGGACACGCCCCGCCCAAAGGAATTCTGATCAACACCCCATTCTCTAGAGGTCGCCCAGCCACGCCGAGCTGCAGGCGGGAGTTTCAGCTGGGGCCACAGCTTCCCCAAAACCGCAGCTCTCTTAGGAAGGAAGTCGGAGAGCTTGGCTACCTTCCTGGTGACCAGCCGCACCGGGGACCCTGGGTCTCAGAAACCCAGGAGTGACAGCGAGGAATTGCACCTTTGTACCCAACTGTCCCACAGGTGGCCACTGCCCACGTTCACCGAGAGGCACACTCTCCACTTCGACACCCCCCAGGAAGCAGAGGGTTTGCCAAGCGGACGGGGCTTCGACAGGGCGGAGGGAGTCCTGAGGCGACCGGCAGGCCCAGCAGACTCAAGAGCAGGCCTGCGCGGGCCAGCGAGGCCACCATGGACAGGCCAAGCGCTGGCCGGACCCCGCCTGATCCACGCACGCTGGGAGCCACGCAGCCCACGTCGCCATCCACCCGGAGAGGTTCGTGGCATCCATGGCTGTTTTCCGTTCCTGATCTGGGGATTTACCTGACATGCAGAGCCAGAAACCTGGAAGTCTGTGACGTCACCGCCAAGCAGCCCGCAGACACGGGCCTGAGACCACAGCTCCCCCAAGGCGGTCGCGTCATTATTCCTGCATCATCGGTGACGAGAGCCAGAAGCTTTAGTGGCTGCAGGAAATCAAGCGGCTGAGTGGGGTCAAGATGAGGAGGCCAAGCTCGCACTGGCCTCTCTTGAGGCTGAAATAACACACGTGTTCACGAGGGAAACGTTGCCATACACACACACCGAAGGTGGATGCCAGGCACGGCCCCGGGGTGGGGGTGTTTCCTCCCGAGACCGGTTTGCTCAAAAGCCTGCCAGCACCAGACTCAAAATTTTACACATCCAAGAATTTTTTTTTAATTTTATTTATTTCAGAGAAAGAGCGAGCATGGGAGAGACAGTGAGAAGCAGACTCCCCGCTGACCAAGGAGCCCAATGCAGGGCTCGGTCTCACGACCCCAGGGTGGTGACCCGAGCCGAAATCAAGAGCCAGACGCTCCACCCCTGAGGGGTCCAGGGGCCCCCACTCACCCAAGTTTTCACACAGCGTAAACAAGCTCACTTCCGGCACCGAGAGCCTGCGGCTTTGCCAGGGCCTGCTGGACGCTCTGTCGGGCAACGGACTCCGTGCAGGCCAGACAGGTCCTCACCGAGGGTCAGACCCAGACCCAGGCACGGCCACCCCGCAGGATCACTGTGGGACAGGCAAGCTGATAAGTGGCAAGAGGAGAGAAGCAGGGGCCTGTGTCAGAGGAGAAGAAGGAGGCCGGGGCCGGGCGGACAGGAGAACCACCACCACCACCACCACCATCCCCAAACCACAGGGGTTCTGAGCCACTGGCGTGGGGCTGTCCTCTGCAGTGTAGTGCATGTGGCAGCGTCCCTCTCCCCAGGGACGGCCGTGCCACCGCAACCCCAGTCCCGAGGACCACAGCCGTCTCCAGACATCAGCACCTCCCTCCCCCGGCCCAGGGTCCAGAGCGCTCAGCTGGGTCCCATGAAGCCTGGCAGCTGGAGGAGGCAGATCTGGGGGACGCTGGCGGGAGGGCTCTGGCCGGCTCGCCAAGAAGTCTGATTTGCCTCTGCGGGTTTCCACCCCGGAATGGCAGGACCAGGGCTCTCTTTGGGAGCGTGTGTAGGATGTCAGAGAGCGGCCAGAGAGAACCCTGAATTCTTACCACCTGGCTCCATGGAAAACACCACGAGATGAAAATGGGCCGCAGGAGGCAGTGCGACACAGGGTTGGGTGCTGCGGGTGCATCCAGCGGCCGTCTGCTTGCCGGCGTACAACCTGCGATCACCAGGACGGGCGGCTGCGACAGCTCCCGTCCTGACGGAGGAGTGATCCAATTCCTCAGGAGCACAAGATGTGGCCCCCCCTTGGGGGGTCAGGGCCACCCTGGACGCAGGCCCGGACGGCACCCCGGGAATGAGGGTGGAGCCCAGACTTGGGCGTTGGCAAGCACCCACCTCCGTGCCCCAAATGTCAGCTCGAGGGGTCTGCCCTCCACAGAGACCTCCAGAATCAGACACATGACAGACGGAAACCGTGCTCAAACCCGACAGCACGGCAAACAGCCGAGCCACTGCCGTGAAATCAGCCAGGCTCGCGCGGCCCTTCGGCCTCAATCTCATTACGGGCACCCAGCGTGAAGGTCACAAGTGTCAGCCTCCATGGCCAGAGTTCCAGGCAGACAGGTGTCCTCAAGGAGGGGCAATGGACTTCACATGGAGAGCTGAGACACAGCGGAGCTTTCTGGAACCCTCCCCGCCTGCCATCAGTTCGTCCTGATTCTGTCAAGTCCCTTCTAACCAGACTGGGACTAAACTCTTCCTGGTTGACGGTACAGAACAGAGAGCTCTGGACAGAGAGGAGCCGCCCCGGGGTCCCTCCGGCCGAACCCCCACTGACGGACCCTCGGCACACCACCCCGGGTCCCCTGCCGGGCTGTGCAGAGCCCATCTGCTGAGAGCGCGCTGCCCCAGGAAACGGCAACGTGGGCCAGACCCACATCTGCCCTCGAAGACTGCAGGGCCGGGAGGACGGGAGCTCACAGCCTGACCACACGCACCTCCCTCCCGGACACACGGTGAGGGGGTCGGCAAACCTACTCAGCCCCTACCGGCGGCCAGGACACTGCCCGCTGCCCCTGGTCCTTCACTTTGTTTAAATGATAAAAGACACTTGTCGACAAGGACAAAATGCATGATGAAACAGAACCAAAAAAAAAAAAAAAAAGTTTTCTTTCTAATTAAAGATTTTTAAATTCTTCCACATACGTTTTTTTAATAGTGGTAATTATAACCCCACTTAATGTTAAGCACTTCAACGAAATGAGAGGTTAATTATACAGACTCTGCTAATTGTGAAAAGTAAAATAACGTATAAAATGTCATAATGAATAATTAATAAGGCCTCTTTGATCTGGTTGAGACTAGGGACGCCGTGCTGCAGGCTCCGCTCTTCAGCTCGGGGATGACCCTATGGCTAAATCAGATATCGGGTACCAAAGGCAGGAGTTCGGAAACAGCGTGAGCATTTCGATGAGTTTCTGACTCAGAGACACAAAAAATGTGGCTCCTATCACCTCATGTACAGAACAGAGACAACGTGTTTGTGACAAAACACTCCGGGACTCGGTTTCCATTCCGTGGGACAGCATCATGGGGCCGCTCGTCCCGTGACAACTTTAGAGCCGGGCACCACGGGGAACACGGGAACGCTGGCAGGCGGGGCGCGTGCCTCAAAGGGCACCAAGTTTCCCGGAGGCCAAGCAACCCAAATTCCAACCAACAAAGTCATCTGGTCTACTGTTGGGTTAAAATAACTAAAGTTGTGTGGAATGATTCAAACCACTGAGATCATCTCATTTACGGACCAAAGATCATTGAAGCGAATGCCAATAAATTCTCCGATTCTTACTTTAATTAAAGCAGTAAAATAACTGTTTTGAAAGTCCCAGTTGCCTGGTACCTCGCCTTTACTCCATTTCCCTCGTTTCAGGGAAAGCAGAGGGAGGATTCTGGAGTCTTCGGTTCGCAGGCTTGTACCTGTCCCTCGGGGCTTGGAGTTTTGCAGCGATCTGCATTTTAATTAAATCTGCGTAAGACTAGGTCCCCTGCAGGGACCTGATTTTGCTTCAAGAAGAGGGATCCTTGTGATCACATATGATCCATGGTGAGCCGTCACCATCAACACTGCCAACGTGGGTCACGTAGAGACCGTAACGCCGACGGGAGGGACACTTAGTACTTAGCATCTGGAGGGGTCGGTGCTCTCAGAACGTTTTTACAAGAAGGCTCTTTCACAACTGGGCCTTTAGAGGAAACGCTAAGATTTTTTTTTAACTAATTTTACATTCGGACACATCTTTATCCAATGTTCACTCAACACTGATGATCCCGCCTTCTCAGAGCCCTCCTGGGATTGCTGGAACTTCAGAACGAATAGCAGATGTGTCCAGGGGGCGTCTACACCTGGGGCTGGGGCTCCTGTCCGCAGAAGTGAGGTGAAGGCTTTCTGATATGAACACAGAAGCTCCACGAGAGGACCCAAACCTCACTCCCACTCTCGACTCGAAGATGTAAGCTTCCAGGAAGCAAACAACCAATGTTCGATGCCAGCATCTGGTGGACTTTTGAACCTTCAGAAAGACTAAGTATCTAAGTATGATTTCAGGGTCATCTGTCAGCGGGGCAGCACCTGCTCCAGGGAACAGGACAGAGTGAAGCATATAAAAGCCCATGATTTAATTAGAGAATAGGATTAACAGAGGAGACCGTGTCATTCTGCAAAGCCACCTGAACAGTCATCCAGAAGGCAAAGCACAAAGATGTACTGTGCTCAGGCAGAACCCCCCGACGGCTGGACTCTTCTCGGGGAGGGAGTGACGACAGCGCCAGGTGCAGCAGGACCGGAGTTCCGGTCAGCCGGCGCGGGCACCAGGCTCTGTCTCAGCTTCGCCGGGAGCCACGCATGCCACGCCTGGGATCTGGGCACACCCATGTCTGCAGGGCGCTTTCGAGGGGACAAGCACACAGCCTGCTCTCTCAAGTGACATCTGGGTTACCAGTGACTTTGCTTTTAGGACACTTAATCCTTTATCCTAAAGTGTCTCAGATCTCAGCAGCCTCTGTGTTCCTCCATACGGCTTCAGGGCTCAGTACACGGATTACTCCCCTGTTCGAATGAGACGTGGTCCCCTATGTCCTCCGGGGTGTACTCATGGAGCACAGACATCTGGAAGCCTGGGTCTCTGGGTGGGCGTTAGAGAAAGTTCTCACCTGAGCTGTGCCCACCGCTAACCCGCAAGACCACGACCGCTCACGTCCTGCATCCCCCTCTGGCTCCCAGGGACGCACCTGCTCGTCCCCCACACGAAGTCTCTTCTGGGACACGGCAGGGCATGAAGCACACCTCCGGCCCGAGAAACTGCCAGCAGAGGTCTGCCTGAGGTGTCGCCGCCGGACCCGCAGCCGCTCCGGACGTGCCGCCCCATCCTCCCTGACCGCGCGCCCCAGGCTGGAGGCAGCGCTCTGACCCGGGAAGGAGGTGGACACGGATTCAGGGTTCCGACGGAGAGCTCTGAGCACGGCAGCCCGCCGAGGGGCTATTCCATCCCGTCACACGGCCACCACCCCTCCACCCGTGCCCGGTCCCCAACCCCATGACTCCCAAAGCGCCCAAGGGTCAGTTCAGCACTGAGGCACGCCGGCCGGTCTGGGAGCCGGGGTTGGACGTGAGGGAGGCCGGCAGTACTTCCAACCGTCGCTGAAATCCCGTCTGTGGAACACTTCTGGACGCTCACCACGCACAGGGCCTGTTCTGAGCTCTCGCGCCCACCCATCAGGGGCCCGGCTCCAGAAGGGATCCCACAGACCCTGGGGTGGCTCCAACGTGCGGCGGGGGTGGAGGCTCCTGCAGCCTCCCCGTGCGCAGCTCTCCACCCAGCCACGGTAAGAACACGCCTTCCCTGTCCATCCACACCAGCCTTTCCACGAGGACTGACAGACGGCAGCCCCGAGCCTGCCTAGTGCTTGAGACGGCACTGCAAACCCACCGTCCCAACCAGCCTCTCCTCCGCGAAACCAGCACAACGAAGGCCCGGGTGCTTCCTGCCCGTCTTCCCATAACGAACGTCGGGCCTTCGTGGGCCTGGCGGAGGATGAGGTCAGGGCACAGGCTGCTCCCGTCTGCTCTGGCCGCGGAGCCTCAGGCCGGGCACTCGGAGCTGCCGTGCAGTGACCAGGGGCCTAGACGCCCGGCGTTCTCAGCCCATCTGCAGAGTGGGCTCCCCCCACCCGTGGACCGCGCTCCTCCCAAGACACAGAGACGTGTTCAAAAACTCCCGAACCTTGATGGGGTGCCCGGGGGCTCAGCCAGGTCAGCGTCAGTCAGCGTCACACGCTGATCGGCTCTCAGGGTGGGGAGAACGATGAAGCGTCAGGCTCCACGCTCTAGGGAAGTCCGCTTCAGACGCCCTCCCTCTGCCCTCCCCTCCACGCGCTCTTGCTCTCAAAAGTAAAAAAACAAAATATAAAATAAAATCCTGAACTCCGGGACTTACAATGGTCCCAGGATGGATTAGGAAAGCAGAACCAAAAGCACCATCAAGAAAAAGCCGCCAAAGAACCAAATACAGAGCACATCTCGGTGACACCGCAGGAGAGCGATTCCACAGTGACCACCAGCAGCTGAGCCCGCCCGCAGCAGGGCGGCCGGCACACGGCACGCAGCACGCAGCCGAAGACAGCTCTGCCCGAACGTGGGGAAAGGCACTCGGCTCCCAGACAGAGGCAGACCCTGTTTCCCTAGAACCTTGCTTCTAGGCACGCTCCTGACTTTGCCCCTGGAGAGGACGACCTCCAGCCCCCACGGACAGCGTCCCCTTCAGAAAACGCCCCAAACCGTCTGCTCCTTTGCACACTCCCTCGGGGTAGCCTGGCCGGTGTCCTGCTGCTGGTGGCCCTTTCATTTGGCAAACCCCAGGAGTCAGGACAACGACAAAGCCTGCTGGTCGGGAAAGCCTGCTGGTCGGGCAACTCTGGTTACCAGCCACAGCCGGGCACACTTCACCAGAAGCGACGCTGATAAAATACAGCATCTACAGAAACGCGGTCCTTTGGATGGTCAGACTTCCCAGGAAGAGCGAGTCAGGGGAGACGCCTCTCCAAACCTCTCCTCTCCGAACCTCTCCCGGCACTTCACTGGTCCGAGTGTCATGACCACGTGCTATTTTTAACCTGCCAGCGTGGAGCAGCTGCTCTTGGCGACGGGGTCAGGCCGTCCCCCTCGCGGGGACATCAGCTCATGAGTGTCCAAAGTGACACTGTGGGGTGATAAGGTTTTAGTCAGATGTGTTTCCCCTCCCTTCCTTCCAGAGATACCGAATTTCTCACCCAAAACAAAAACAAAAAACAACAAACCAGGTGCCAACCCGAGCGATGAAAGCCCACACAGAATAAGAACATCATGAACGCAGAAGTTCTCCACGTCCGACTCTAAAAAAGTACACTTTGACCCAGACTTCCTTTTAAATTCCAGATGTTCGGGGCGCCTGGGTGGCTCAGTGGGTTAAGCCTCTGCCTTCAGCTCAGGTCATGATCCCAGAGTCCTGGGATCGAGCCCCGCATCGGGCTCTCTGCTCAGCAGGGAGCCTGCATCCTCCTCTCTCTCTGCCTGCCTCTCTGCCAACTTGTGATCTCTGTCAGATAAATAAATAAAATATTTTTAAAAAATAAAATAATAAATTCCAGATGTTCTCCCACTTCTTATCACAGTTTCAAGCATACCAGAAAGCGGACAGCATGAAAATACCCCACTCTCTCCGCGAGGACCCGCCAACAGCGGACAGTGTGCACTCACAGCTCCGGCCGCGGCCAGCACCTCTCCTCACTTGGGACGGTCACCCGCGCTCCTCGGCCAGCACGCTCCAGGAGTGGGAGCCTCCGACTGCAACCCGTTGTCACACACAATTAATGATCCCGTATTACCTCCGTCCAGCTGACATTCAACAGTTCCCCAAAGCGTCTCTGACAGCCTTTTTCCTTCCACCAAACCAATCCAGCCAGGATCACACCTGCCTCTGGGGACGCCCCCATTGCTTTGGTCTGTGACGACCTCTCCCCTCCGCCCACCCCACTCATTTCTCGTGGTCTTCCCTCCCGTGGAACATGCCTGGCTCTCGGTGTTTCCTCGAGTGTCACACGTTGCTCCTCTACGCATCCCCCTTCCCATGGGGGGGAAGCTCCACACGCTGCCCGAACCCAAACCCCGTATGGCTGGAAGCCGCTCAGTGACCTTGCTGGTGGAGGTTGTGCACGTTGCTCGACGTGCGGGCTCACGAACAGGAATGGATCTCCAGGACACGGGGGCTGGGACGTCTGAGTGGGGCAGGTGTGCCTCGAGTCCAGAGCCAGCCGCTGCCGTCCACAGTCCACGCTGAGGTCAGCAACCCGTCTGCGGACACAGATGCCGTCCCTTCTCAGCGAGGCACACACCCGGCTTGCCCGCCGGCCCCCGGCATCCTGGTGTCCAGGGGAGACCCTCCTAGCCCAGTCCCAGCCTGCGGGGCTCCACCCGGAGCCCGTCTCCTTCCCCTCCTCCTCCCACACCAGCTCCTCCTGTTGTTTTTTAAATTATCTTGGCTTTTATTTTTTCAGTGTGATGTGGTAAATAATCACTGTTTTGACACAAAATCTGGCGTTCACTTCCGCTCCTGTGTAAACACGGCCACGAAGACCCCTATACAATACGGCGGCAAAGAACGAGACTGTCCAGGATTTCACACGACCACAGCAGGGTTTACACCGTCCTCATCCGCATTTCTCCAGGATGTGGGGCTGTCTTCTTCCGGATCCCAGCATCTGAAGGTTCGGGGAACATTCCTTCTCCCACGGAACTGGCCTGGAGAGACTCTGGTGCCGAGGTCACGTCCCTCCACATCCGGGGACCATGACGGCAACAACAATGTTGAGACACAGAAACAGGCCTTCGTTCTCCACACGCATCTGCGCGGCCTCCTTCCCCAGGGCTGCCGCCAGCTTCCACCCCATGCCGCTCCCCATGGACCGTCTACACGGCCGCACCTGATACACATCCACCTTGACTTTGCTCTGGGACAGGTTACCTGACGCCCACCCAGTAGAAAGTCGCCTTTCAAAGGGCAAGAACCAGGTCCGCCACACCACAGCACTGGACTCCGGAAGGAGCCCCACCCCCCTCCAGGGGAACCGATGGCCCCTGATGGGAGAGGCCACCATGTCACCGCAGACAGGCACCGTCTCGGGATTACGGCCCGCGAGCCTCCGGGCAGTAAACCAGGCGTCTTCCCAGGAAGACAAGCGGCCCCCACCCGCCACTCGACCCGACCTGCGGAGGGCTCCGTGATCACTCAGCTGATGTGAACCCCAGGTCCCCGCGATCACCACTCAGAAGGCCACACGCACTGCTCCCATTCACGCTCCTTCCCGAGGCTCAGCACAGAGACTGCACTCGGTGACCCATGGTGGGAAACACACAGACCCGCCGGCCAAGGGCGAGTCCCTCCGCAGCCACACGAAGGGCATCTACGGACCCTTCCTTCCCTCCCCCAGAGGAGGAGCCACAGCCCAGCGCCGGGCACAAGGGGACTCGCTAGGATGGAGGGCCGCACCCCCGTGCACCCCAACTCAGCAGCTTTCATAAAGCCGAGAGCTCGTGGCAGGGGAGCCCCCTGTCCCTCCCTCCAGCCCAGGTCACGGCGAGACCTTGTTTCCAAGCCAGAGAGAAGGGACCTTCAGAAACAGCAGCACGACCAGGGACCGGGACCGAGCAGGGAGCCGGGCTTCGTGAACGCTGAATTCCAAACGCTCGTCGGAAGACCGGGCCCGGTTTCGGAAACGCTGTCAGAGGCGACCTCCTGCCTGCACGGCCGCTTCTTCCCGCAAGCACATTCTGGACCCGCTAACTCGGAGAACCTAAGTCGCTCCGGGGCAAACCCGAAGTGTGACAAGGAGCAAACAGCGCCCGTCTGATCACCGTGACCATCGGGCCCCGGCACCGAAGTCGCCGGAGCGCTGTTCTCACAAAACAAGACTCTAACACAAACCGTCACCCTCGGCAACACGAGACTAGCCAGCCTCCCCTAGAAGGCGACAGCGCTGGTCGGCGGGGCTAGCAGAAAGGGCCACACAGGTGGAGAAGGCACGTCCTCTCCTCCCCTCGCGGCTCGTCCGGTAAGGGGAGGGTGCGGAGATAGGCGGTTGCGGGGTCCGGCTGTGGACGCCCCAGCAGGGCTCGCCACAACGCAGAAGGCCACAGGCACCAGCGGCAGGTGGCCCAGGGTCACTCGGGCCTCGCCTGGGCAAAGGGTGGCCGGCCGGGCCTCCCGCTCCACAGTGTGGAGTCCAATCCCGTCTCAGCCAGCTGCAAGCTGTGTCCACACAGACCCACGGCCCGGAGGGAACCACTGAAGCTCTCCCAGCCTCTCGGAACATCTCCAGAAAACAAAACTGTAAAGCCCACACGCCATCCTCCGAGCTCTCCCGAGCTCCAGGTCACGTCACCACACGCCTCAGTGGGAGGCCCCGTCCCCACAAATCGGAACTAAAGACACAGTCGTCCATCGCATTTTTGTAGTCAAACAACGCTTCTCCCGTCGCCCAAGTGACAAGGGAGTCCACACGGTTTTCACTTGCTGCTCCAAAAGTGCCCTGTCCCCTGGGCTGAGTCTGCTGGCCCAGCACTGGGGACCCTTCCGCAGAGACAGTGCCCAGCAGCCAGGCCGCGGCGAGGCTCTGGCTCCCCATGCTGTGCACCCCAGCAAAACAAGGACACCCAGCCTGAGCTCACCGTTTTCTCAAGCAGGAACCATTCTGTGAAGTCTGCGGTTCCCGAGACAGAACGGACACGCTGGGATTGGTGCTCAGAGCAACAACACCTCCCCTGCTCTCCATCATATCACACCACGGAGACGGCTCGGGAAGCTCACGCCTCACACTCGTGCAAGCCCGTGGCTGCTGGCAGACCAGACAGGCCCAGCAAATCCAGACACCTGCCCAAGGTCACACAAGAGCAGTACGGCAAGAAATCTTGGACTTTGGGGGAAGCTCTCCCAGGCTGACTTCCCAACCTGCACACAAAACCCTTCCCAGGTGAGGGGTCCTGTTCCCCCGCAAACCGGCAGACCACCCGGCCAGAGGGTCACTCACCATCCCTGCAGGCCAGCCTCCCCCTGACTGCCCTGGAGCTGGGCGACACATGTCCAGGTGGACGTGCTGCAGAAGAGGCTGCCACCCCATGCCGCGGGCCTTCGATGGAATGCCAGCACCCCCGCTGGCACCGTCCGAGAGCAGTGTACAACCAGGCCTGCCCTCGCCGCAGGACGGATGTCCTCCCGGCCCAGAACTCTGGACTCGCCGGGGACAGCACTCCCCCACGCAGGGGTCCCTCACAGCAGAGAAAGGACATGTACAAGTACGAGGTTGCTCACCCTCTCGCCCCCGTAGACAGACAGGTCAAAACAAGCTCTCCATGTGGCACTGAACCCAGCGCCCAGCATGCTCTAGGATGACTGGGCCGTGGGAAAAGGCTCCCAAGTGCAGGGGCATCCCAGAAGGCCTGCCTGCGACACGGTGGCCCCACAGGCCACTCAGACGGCTCTCAGACCCTCGTGGCTTCGCGTCAAGGCAGCAGATGTCATGCAGACTCCAAGCACCTGACTTCGTGCCACAGAGCTGCATGTGTGGGAAAGGTCCAATGCACACCCGACATACGTGATCATACAACTGTGTGTCTCATCTGTGACTTCACGACACCTGCTGGCATCCTGGGACTTTCTAAAGAAAGAGATGGCGTGGGGCACCTGGGTGGCTCAGTGGGTTAAAGCCTCTGCCTTCGGCTCAGGTCATGATCTCGGGGTCCTGGGATCGAGCCCCTTATCGGGCTCTCTGCTCAGTGGGGAGCCTGCTTCCTCCTCTCTCTGCCTGTCCCTCTGCCTGCTTGTGATCTCTGTCTGTCAAATAAATAAATAAAATCTTTAAAAAAAGAGAGAGAGAGAGAGATGGCGTGAGAATACCCTATCACAAGACAGGGGAAAACGGGTCCAAGATCATTCACAAAACATTACCATAATCCACCCGAATTCCGGAGGAGCTCCTGGCACCACCTCAGCCTTCCGGGTAACCAGTGACACACTCTGGTCACTCACTTCTAAGGTTGGCTTGGGCTGCAGGTTCTAACAGGGCTGCTGTGCCCTGGATCCTCCTGCCCTCAGACCCACCGGCAGGGCAGCCACCTGGCGAAGCCTGCAAGAAGACAGAGGACGTCCTCCAGCTGGGAAGACCAACCCGATCTGTTCTTGCTCATCAGAATCACGTCTTGGGGCTTCAGTTCGTAATTTCGATCCCAGGTGCCTCAGGGATGGGAACCCCTCCCACCAGCTCACACTGGGAAGAAAATCCAAGCAAGTCCCTTCTCTCTTGCCGCTGAGCCCCGGAGAGTACCCCAGCTGGCCAACGCTCGGGGTGAAACAGACCCAGTTCTAACTTGATCTACTCCTTGATCACAGCTCTCGCAGCCGACACCCCTGGTGTACGATCCTGTTCGATTCCAGAAGGAAAAAAGCCAACGTGCATTTAACTGGATTAGACTGAAAGGTTTTCTTTCCCTGCTCCAAGAAGCAAAGGCAAGAAACCGTGCCCACTACTTTGAAATCTTTGCTCAGTGGGATAGACATCATTCTCCTGACCATGCCTCTTTTAAGAACATGCTTCTTTCTCTGGACAGAAGAGACAGACGCCCGATGCTATAACCAGCTGGTTCAGAACCTGGCCTTTTTATGCTGGAAATTCAGCAAAAGCATGGTTCACCCCCAGCCAGCAAAGCAGAGGTTCTGAACCCTAACTAGAATCACCCGCAGGGCACGCCCGCCCTAGCACGTCTGCTTCTGCTGGTCGGGCTGGAGCGTGTGCACTCTGGGTGGACTGGGACACTCCTGGCTGTACCGGGCAGGGCCATCGATGGGGCAGACACCAGGCACCAGCACCACCAGTTCCCACTGAAACACAAACATGGTGCAGGGTCTGTTGTCTGGATTTACGTCCCTGAGGACATGTGGGCCACTGCAGGCATCGACCGGCTTTCTGACTCCAGACCTCCACCCCACCTGACTTCGTTCAGAAGAATGGCTCGGAGCGTCAAGGTCCAAGGCCCCTGACAGGCCGCACACACCCCACACTGTGAGGCTCAGAGTCTACACCTGACTTGCAGAGGACCTCCCGTGTCCTCACAGCGGGACGAGACAAGCCCTTCGGCCTCTACTCTTCTGTCAACAGCAGCTGGTGCCCGTGAGGCTAATTTAAGAAAGGAATGTCATGCCTGACCATGTGAGGCCTACTTCTGTGCTCCCACTGCCGGGCTCTCCAGGGGCGGAAAGACCCGACAATCCCGTGAAGAGGAGCACGGAACGAGCCATTTCAGTCCCACATTTGAGATGTCACACAGCGATGTGCTGAGGAGAAGAATCTTTAACCTGGCTGACCAAAATGACCTTCTTATTCATATCGCAGGACATCGGGACGGGCAGGGCTTGGCCTCCTTCCCTGCCCTTCCACGCAGCCTGTTTCGTTCGATAAACACGCATTAGGCTCTGATGACACACGGGGACTCTCTTGCCGCAGCTGTCTGGGGCCAGCCACTCAGAACATCAAAGAAAATATTCTGATTGAATTCTGGCTGGTTTGTAAGGTTACGTATATCCGTATTGCTGGGGTTTTCCCCCAGTCTTCAAAAGAGCTCTCATTTGATGCCTTTTTGCTTTATTAAATCTTACCACATACTGTTAAATTAGGGGGAATTAGTAGTGGAATGCTGCACGTGTGCGGGGACGAGGCTGCAGAACCGGGAAGCAGGGTGGAGGGCACAGGTGCGGCGTGACGAGGGGAGAAGGTGCAAGTAGCCCTGCCTCTCCCTTCACCGGCACCCGAGGCTCAGACACACCTGCTCTCACAGCAGAAAGGGTAAGAGGTTCACAGCATGCCTGCTCTAGACGCCCACGGAGTGGGGTCTCAGAAGACGAGATGCTGTAAAAGATCAGGATTCTCCAAGCTCACCCCTTGCTTAAAAAGAGAAAACGCCTTGAGAAGACCTCGCGCACCTCGGGGGAGCACGGCACATGCTCCGCTGGGACGAGGACAGCAGTGCGGGGGAGGGGTCCAGCAGGGGCAGGGCTGGAGGAGGCTCCCAAGGGGGTCAGCCCGCCGGCTCCTCCCCGACACGCGGCACCGCTTTCACTGAAATCAGCTGATCAAGCCAGGGCCTCCACAGCCGGAGACGCTTGCTGGTGAAACCCTAAAAACCCTCTGGGTGGTGTTCAGATGCATTCTAGGGAAGTGGAGAGCCCTTCACAACCACAACAACCCACGCCTGCCACACACTGTGCGGTGCCTCCCGCGCGGGACGGGACCAGCTCCTTCCTCAATTCACGGCACAACCTGCCTCGGGGGCCGCGCGCGCCCGCCCTCCCTCCAGAGAGCCCGGGCAGGGGCCGGAGAACAGCAGCTCGTGGGCAACGCTGGGGCAACCTCCCACCTCCCAGTCATTCCTGCAGAGACGGGAAGGAAGGCACTGCCACGAGAAACTCAGACAAACGGTCAAGCCACGGACACGACCAGGCCGCAGCAGTGAGGGAGCCTGCAGCCACGTCCCAGCCACAGCCGTGATGGAGCCCACAGACACGTCCCAGCCATGGCCGCGATGAAATGAGAACCAAATTTCCTACGGGAAGGTCCGCATCAAAACTGGAAACAAAAACTGAAACAGAGATTCAGGAGGAAAGCAAGGGCGCAAACAAGGGCTCGTGACCCAAGCAGGCCCCTTGCGATGGGACAGAACCTTTCAGACAAAACGTCAAAGACGGCATCAAGATGAAACTGAACATCCATTTCACTATGAAGATAAAGCGGAGAAAAGCCCAGAAACGCTCAGAAGGAAAGTATGAGTTTCATCACCGGAAACAAAAGACTCGGATGGCCTCGGATTTCTGCTGCACAAACGGAATTCCAAACGACAGTGGAGCAGCACGCACGGGTGTTTGAGAAATGCTGGGCATCCGTGACTGTGGCTCGTGGTGCGGCCCCCGTGGACTGAAGGCAGCAGAAGGACACTGGCGCGGGGCTCAGAGCTGCACTGTGTGCGGTCCCTCCCAGCAACGTCGGCCCGAGCACAGACTCCCCTCAGTGTGGAAACCAGAGCCCAGAACTGCGTGCGGGAGGCTCGAACAGGGTGCGCGGAGTGTCTCCCCGGCCCCCGTGTGGACCCCACGTTCAGGCATCACCCGGACGCGGCCCCAGGAGCTTCACTCCCAGAACCAGAAACTATGCTATTCTCACCATTACACTGAGAGTGTAGGAAGAGACCAGGAAACCCTAGAAAACCTTAATGACCTGACCGGGGTGGGGGGAGGGGACATAGTAATTTCCACACAAGTCTCCATGCTCCACAATAGAAACCGTGAATGTGCCTTTGAAATCGCCGCTTACCTGCCGCGGGATCACAGGACCCTACGCTCCCCCGTACCAGTCCCGCTTCTCTCTCCACGCGATCTTCCCCTCTGCTTCCCAATGTTTACAAACGGTTCTTTTAAAATGCAAAAGGAAAACAAAGTCCACAGTTGAGGAAACCCTGTCAGTCACGAGCCCATTAGCTCTCACAATGCGGTTTTCCACGTCATCCGTGGAAATTTAAAAACCCAAATCCGTGATTTTGGTTTTTATATCAAGTGGGATTTTTCCCCTTGAAAGCTGCACACAGTATAACCATTTTCTAGACTGAAGTAAATTAACAGTGCTACTGAGTCAGGCACATTGGAAAGGGGATATTGTGACGTGTCCAGTGTCTACCCACTCCTCCCTCGGCGTCTGAACACGGACTGCGGACCCCGCAACTCCACCGCAACCCAGAGAACACGGCACCACACACAGACAGAAAGGGCTGGACCCGCCGTGTACACACTGACGTGAGAAAACGTGGCCCTTGTACCGGGAGTGACAAGTACAACTTCATCCCTATTTGCTGACTTCCTAACACTTGGCCATAGCACACATTATTTTTACAGAAATTGCTGAAACAATTCATTTTGCATTTATTGTATTAAGCCAAGCAATGAAAAATACAAAACACAGGCTGGATTTTATAGAAATACGGTTTGCAGAATGCCAAATTACTTTAAATTGGACGTTAAGCTAACTAGATCTGATTCTCGAGATGCGGCACATGAAGGGGGACTGTTTAAACTGTTTTTTTCTTCCAAACTTCCCACAGACCCACTCAGCTGAGAATTTCCATTGCTGGAATTACATCCCATTCCTGGGGTCGAAAACCACCACGTTAATACTTATGAATGACAACACGTGCTTTTTCACAAGCGCATCTGAACACAATGCATACTTGTGGGGGAGGAGAGGACACAGGACAAAGCAGACACCACAAACGCTCTGTGGCAACTGGATGCTTCTTAGTTAAAAGTAATATATTTAACTTTTCGTAATTCCATGCACTCAGAATGTGCTACTTTTATTATTCGAGTCAAGTTCAAACCTGACCACAAGGAAGTGATTTTTATATTGGAAAAGAAGAAAATTAAGGAAGCACAAAACACTGTAACTCTCTCGCTTAAAGCAAAACACCAGAACTGACTTCCCTTTTCTTACATCACCCAACCATTTTCAGATTTGGGGTTTTGTCATGTTCTAGCAAATGCCGTGAATTAGAGGAAAACCAGGAGTCAGAACACAGCACGTAAGTGTTATCTGAACTCTTAATAACTAACTCAGATACGCCGAGTGCTCTAAGATGAAATTAATTTATAGTTTAAAGCACAATCTCAAGGCACTTGACAAATGATACTTTAAAGAAAGTAAAGGTTCCTTCTGGAGAAATCAAACTCCGTATCCGATTTAAGAGAAACAATGCCGCTCTTCTAACAAACACACGTGTGGTTTAGGTGACCATCTGTCACCAACATCGGAGCGTTCCGTGCTCTAACACACCAGCACCTCGAAACTGGAGAGAAACCGTAGACCACATCTGCTGTCCGAAGTCCACGTCAACTCAAGCTGTCTGCGAGGTGCGCGATTTCCTTATTGGGAAGAGCATTTTCACTCTGTGCTGGGAAAGACGCAAGCCAAGGGAGAGAGAGGAGCCCCCCACCTCCAGGTTCCTCCCAGAGACGCTCTGGTGGGGCACCGGGTCTGCCTGCAGAGACTGATCAGAACCCCAGGCAGGAGGCACCCCACCTCCAGGTGGTGGACGGAACCTCGGTCCCCCGGGGACACAAGAAACCCCAGGGTCAGGGCCGTGGTCCGCAGAGAAGGCAGGATTTACAAGGTCTGCACCCAGTGGGCAGAGCAGGTACCTGCAGCCATGTCTGGGGCGGGACCCTGACCCCATGGGCTCCTTAGGAACCCTTCCATGGGAAGAGCAGCTCAGAACCCCAGCCTATGGGCTCTTCAGATGAGCAGGGAAGGGTCAGGCCACCCCTACCCCCCACCAAAACGGGCCCCCATGCATGGCCTTCGGCTGCCTCCCTCACCTCCTGGCTCACTCCTGCTCTCTGGGTAAGTGAGCTTAGCCACAGGCTTTCTACCTGCCCTCCCACGGGCTCCTGAAAGACAATGGGCGCCATCCCCACCCCCGCACTTCTGGGCCATGTTGCAGGTGCACTTGGGACCAGCCCTGAAATCCCGGAGTTTGCACATCCATCTACACAGGGTGGACAGCAGCCTGTGCTCTGCTGCTCTCCCTGCCCCACCTCGGGCCAGTACGCACGCCCCACGCCCTGGGTCAGCACCCCTCGCCCCGCTCCCCCTCCAGCTCCGACTCCCACCCCTGCGCTCACCAGAGCCCAGACCTTCGCCTCTGCACCCCAGTGCTGCCTCCCACGACCGCCAGCCCCTCCAGCATCTGCACCAGATCCCTGAGCCCCCACCGCCAGAGCTGCGGCCACGTCGGCCCCCCACGTCCACCCTCCACCTGGGAGAATGCACCGCACAGCAGGGCAGAATGAATGAGGGGACAACGGAACACGTCAGCTCAAGATAAAAGACAGCACATGAGATGGTCACACGCTAAGTACTGCAGAAGGGATTGTGCAAAACACTAGAATTTCTCTTTAACTTGTTTCAATGCCTTCCCAATAATACATTTTTTAAAAAGTATTTCCCAGGATATATAGCTTTTGTAATGTAAGAACACAAGCCTCTGATAGCAGCTCAGAACATTTAAGTAAATTTGCATCCTCAAACTCCGCAAATACCGTCCTTGGCACAAAAAATGTCTCTCCGTGGAAAGCAGCACTAGGCAAGGAGCTGCCAGACGAGGGAGGCGGCGTCCCTCCGCCAGGTGACTCGTCACCGCGGTGACAGGAGAGCGCGAGCAGTAACCCATGAGCAGCGCGTGGAGGGAGGAACGCGGAACCTGGGGTGTGAAGTCCATGGAGCGCCGGCACAACGGGGGGACAGGAGACTGATGCCACCAACATGCAGCGAACAGTAACACCACCTGGGGGTCCCTCATCGACGCGCTGACATAGTAAATAAAAGAACAAGATTCAGAAGCCGGAACAGGCTGTACGTCAGGAAGAATCGTGCCTCGCGCACCACCGTGAAGACGGCCGCCGGCTGCAGACGAAACCCAGGGTCTTCTCTGCCCCTGACCTCACTGCCCGGCCCCTGGGGCAGGCGGAGCCCCGAGCAGTGGCGGACACTGGAGAAGCCGTGACATAACAGACCGGCCACCACCGGGCCGTGCAGGACACGGACACGGCAGCCTCGCCACCCCAGCCCGAAACGGGGACCCCCCTTTTGTCTGGTGATCCCAGAGGCAGCTGTGGACACTCAAACCCGGGCCACGTCTGCTCTACTGGTCGGTACAGGCCAAACCGGCACCAGCACTCCCCTTCTGCCAGGAGACATGAGGTCTTGGGCCACTCCCCGGGAAACCACGGACCAGCACAGAACCACACGGGGTCGCCTTCTCGCAACGCAGAAGTGGGATCATGGCGAGGTCCCTGCTGTCCCTGCGCAGTCCTGAGGCCAGGAGATACAGACACCATTGGCTCTTTCTCTCCAGCTCCAGCTCTGTGAGGGGCTGCGTTACAACTTCTAGCCTTGGTCTCCAGGTGCCGCGGAAGCAAGGGCGCTGGGAGCATCCGTGGGGGATCCCTGGGACGCCCCTCGTGGCGGCTGCACTGCCCCAACTCTCAGCCAGACCCGCAGCCCCAACACGCACCATGTCCTGCACCACAGAAACCATGAGCAACGGTGCTGGGTGCTCACTGCTGTTTCCTTAAAAAGGAGAGAAAGCGCAGAGATTTGAGCTTATTTTCACAAACTTTCATCAAAAGCTCCAGGACATCAGAAGGTCCTTGGTTGGCCATCGGTCACCTCTGCTCACACATCAAGCATCTGTCCGTCCATGCAGAGCCCCTGAGCATTGCAAGCCAGCCCGGCGCCTGAGGAGACCAGCAGTGGCCTGGACAGAGCTGGACAGGCCGCATGGGCTGTCCTCCCGCAGAGCCACACCGACCCTGGGCTCACAAAGGTGTGGCCTCACCGGGGTCTTGTGGCCAGCATGAACCCCAAGGGGCAAGCCAGCGTCTCGGCCACACCGGCCGTGGCGCCCCTTCCCTTGCATCAGACGGCCACACTGACTGAAGACTGACTCGTGGGGTGGGGGCTCCTTTGGCCGTGCTCGCCTCCCGCTCCCTCCTGGCTGTGACCACGGCGAGTTTTCTTCTACCACCAGCGAGTCCCACCCTCCCGCTCAGAGTGGGAGCTGGACGCCCCAACGCTCCGGGACCAAACGTCACTTCCCCGGGACGGACGGTCCCCAGGGACAGGCTGGGAACGCGGTTTGGCATCTCCAGTCAAAACTAAGTACTTCCAGATTCGGGGGGGAAGGCCTTGGATGAGTGTCACCAGGAACCATCAATCCTGTTCCCTCCTACCCAAAGCCACTTATCTCTGGTTAGAAGACAACATCTGGTTGTCTGGAGACCACAGTTTTCCGAGAAAAATGCTGTCAGGATGTGAAATGCCGACATTTCGGGCTCCCGCGAGCGGCCCTGGTCACTTCCTAAAGCAGCAGGGGCAGGAACACCACTCGTGTTCCCCAGGCAGGACACCTGCAGGGTGGGGCGTGCCCGTGGAGGTGGGCATCCCGGGCTGAGACCCAGCCCCCCCAGGCCTTCTGGCCTCGGCTAAAGGAGGAAGAGGCAAAGGCCCCTGCCTGGGACCCGCTTCCCACGTCCCACCAGGAGACCCTCCCCGCAGACGTGCACCGGCCGGATGCCCTCCAGCCACATGGGGCAGCCGCTGGAACAGGGTGCAGCTCCCTCACAGGAACAGAACAGGAGTCTTGGCAGGGGACTCCCAGGGAGGGTGCTGGAGAGGACGGAGATGCAGGGAAGGGTTGGGGTCTGTAGAGGGCTGCAGCGGTGACAGGCCACGGGACAGGAACCCCGCCATCAGGCATGCGTAAGCGCAAGGACAGAACGCCGTCGTTCCACACCAGTCACACCCTACAGAGCTTCACGGAGCTCATCAGTCAAGGCCAGTGCCCCAATACCCGTGCCCTCCCGGCCCGTGCTGCCCTCTGCACAAAGGCCTGTTTCCACAGCAGGGGATCGCGTGCTTTTTTAAATGGACAGTTTGGGCCACAGTTTTTGAAGAACGAACAGGCTTCGAGAGACGCATTATCAGAGCATCTCTAGTGTGACCCAAGAAGCTCCCTGCTCACTGATCAACAATCCCAGGCCAGCAGAAAAGCAAGACAACCTGCAAGCTGTGCCAGTGTCATTGAATCTAGGGGACAGGGAAGACCCCATATTCAACAATCATTTTCCTGGACGTGGGCTCAGTTTAGGACATGTCCCCAGAGCCACAGGCCTGGGAGAAGTCCCCCCTCAGCTCAGCCTCCCACCCCCCACCCAGGCCCCGTGCCCTCAGGCATGAAGGTTCCAAGGGCACCAGGACACGAGAAGCTGAGCAAAAACCTCCAGCAACAGGTGGGGCTTCGGGCAGGTATGTCGGCTGCTGGGCCTCCGTAGCCACTGACAGGACACCCTGCTGTCATAGCAGCCACTCCGACCCGTGCGCTTGCTGGAGCAACGGCTCGCCACAAACTCAAGTCCCAGCTCGAGCACGAGGACTTCTGACTCGAAGGTTGACAGAAGGTACATCTTTGGATAAGAGGAAGTCCCCCACCGAGATGGGCATGAGAAGACCCTTCACAGGGCCGAAGCCTCAGAGACCCCACACCCATCAGAGACCAGAAAGGACGAAACCAGGGCCGGCTCAGAGGGGACCTGCTGACGTTCCACGTGCAGGAGACCCCCCCACGCCCACATCTGAGCAGTGAGACTCCAGACCCCCGCGACGGGCACCTTGCACGGGCAAGGACCACCACCCACATGCCACGTGCACCCGATGCTGGCTGCTCCAGTCCTCCGGGCTTCCTGCTGACGAAGGGGTACAGCAGGCAGCATGGTGCTTGAAGGCCAGCACGCGGCCCCATGTTGAGGGGGTCAGGGGCCAAGGGGCATGTGGCACCTGGGAGACTCCAGAATAGCGGGGCGCAGGTGGGGCCCAGGGTTCTGGCACGGCAGACGTTGATCAAAACTCCGTCCTCAGTGCGGAGCTCTGCTTCGAGTCACAGCTGCTGAGAGACCGAGAAGGCAGCAGCAGGTGCCTCCAACAGCTCCAGCGTCAAGGAAGGGGCCCCGTGGAAGGGGGCACCGAGCTCCCACTGGATGCGACACCAACACCTCGAGTTTATAGAGAACGTGAAGGGCCTCTGACAACAGCTGTCCAGCCCCAGCCACAGCCCACGGGAGGAAGAGGAGGAAGAGACAGAAACCCCGCTGTAGTGCTGGGCACCCCTGAGCGCTGGAGATTTACACAGCAGGTTTGTTACCAAGAACACTAATCACTAACCCATCCCCCCAACCAGCAAAGACCACTACTAACCCACCCGTACTTGGTGCGGCGTGTTCTAGTCTGGGCCAGGAACTCGCACGCAAAGCTCCTAGGAAGGCACGGATGTTAATGGTCTGTGCACCATTAAAGTGTCAACTCTCCCAGCCCACGTCAAGACAGATGGCAGGAACCTTCGGGCGCCTCTGCCGGGTGTCGGTGGCCAGGCTGTTCGAAGGTGTCGTCCCTCCCTGAGCCGAGAGCCAGAACTCTGGGCAAGGACTTTCCACTGACGTGCCCTGCCAAGAGAGGCTTCCCACAGGGAGAGGAAATGCTCCAAGAACTACAAAAACAACTGGAAAATAAGTAACAAAGGCAGCTAAATGCATTTACATGCCTATGAGTAATTACTTCAAATGTAAATGCACTAAATGCTCCAATCGAAAGGAACAGCCGGGGGCGCCTGGGTGGCTCAGTGGGTTAAACCTCTGCCTTCGGCTCAGGTCGTGATCTCAGGGTCCTGGGATCCAGCCCCACATCAGGCTCTCTGCTCAGCGGGGAGCCTGCTTCCTCCTCTCTCTCTCTGCCTGCCTCTCTGCCTACCTGTGATCTCTCTCTGTCAAATAAATAAATAAAATCTTTAAAAAAATAAAAAATAAGTAAATGCTATAACAAGAGATGAAAGACATTACATACTGATAAGGGGGTCAATCCAAGAAGAGGCTATAACCATGTGACTATCTGGGCACCCAACATGGGGCACCTAAACGAATAGAGAAAGTATGACAGACATAATGGAGAAATCAACAGTAATATGATAATACTTGGGGGCTTTACAACCCGGCGTACATCAATGGACAGATCCTCCAGACAGAAAACCAATGAAGAAAGTGGGGCTTTGAATGACAAGTTAGACCAGATGACCTAATACAAACATACAGAACATTCCATCCAAAAACAGAGTACAGGAGCACGGGGTGGCTCAGTGGGTTAAGTGTCCAATTCTTGATCTCAGCTCAGGTTGTGACCTGAGGGTTGTGGGATCAAGCCCCGCGTTGGGATCTGCACTCAGCACAGAGTCTGCTTGGGACTCTCCCTCTCCCTCTGCCCACCCCTCCCTCCACGTGTGCTCTCGCCCTCTCTCTAAAATAATAAACCAGAGCAGAACACACAGTCTTTTCAAGTTCAAATGGAACACTTCCCAAGACAGATCCCATGTTCAGCCACAAAACAGGTTTCAATAAAGTCAGGAAGACTGAAATCATGTCAAGCATCTTTTCTGACCAAAACAGTATGAAATTAAAAGTCATTTATAAGGAAGAAATCTGGAAAGAACAAACACATGGAGGCCCAACTGCATGCCACTGACCGATGAATGAGTCCATCAGGAATTCAAAGAAAAGATCAAAAAACACACGGAGCAAAACGAAAGTCAAAACAATGGTCTAAAATCTTTGGGACACAGCAAAAGCCGTTTTAAGCGCATAGGCATGGAGCTTGCTTCCGATTCTCCCTCCCTCTCTGCCCCTCCCCACTTCTTCTCTAAAAAGAATAAAAAATAAAATAAATGAAGGAGGAGGAACAATGGACACCACGGAAACAAAAGGGTTATAAAAGAGTATTATGAGAAGGTAAAGCCAACAACCAGACAACCTACAAGACACGGATAAATTCCTCGAAACATCATCTTCCAAAACAGAATCGGAAGGAATGAAACATTGGAACAGACAAATTATCGGCACAGAAATTGAATCCATAATCAAAAACTCCCAACAAACAAAAGTCCAGAACCAGATGGCTTCACAGATGTCTACCAAACACGCAGTAAGAGTCAACAACCACTCTGCACAAGCTAGTCCAAAAAACAGAAGGGAAAACTTTCAAATTTATTGTACGAGGCCAACATTATCCTAATACTGAAACCAAATAAATGCACACACAAAAAGAGAACTATCGGCCAATATCCTTGTTGAACACAGATGCAAAAATCCTCAACAAAACACTAGCAAACTAAATTCAACAATACATTAAAAAAAAATCACTCCCCATGATCAAGCAGGACTTATCCCCGGGAGGCAAGGGCGAATTCAACACTCACCATCCACGCGGTACGCCACGTTAACGAAGATGAAAGCCACATGACCATCGCAGTGGGTGCAGAGAAGGCGTTCTGCAAAGTACAAC
Organism: Pteronura brasiliensis; assembly: GCA_004024605.1. NCBI lineage: Eukaryota > Metazoa > Chordata > Mammalia > Carnivora > Mustelidae > Pteronura > Pteronura brasiliensis. The sequence goes on from PJEN01003676.1 coordinate 62,261, forward strand.
ATCCATTCGCTGGAAAAACTCTCCACAAAGGAGGGACAGAGGAAACAGACCTCAACGTAAAACGCAGACATGAAGAACCCAGAGTCAGCATCACTCTCAGTGGGGAAAATAGAGCTTCCCCCCCAGTCAGGAGCAGGGCAGGGATGTCCACTCTCACCGCCTCCACTCAGCCCGGACCAGAGGTGCTGGCCCTGCCGCTCACACAGAGGAAGTAACAGGCACCCAGATCCGCAAAGAGGTCAAACTTTCACTACTGGCAGATGACACGATACTATATGTAGAAAACTATAAACCCCACCAAAACACAACCGGAACCGATAAACAAATTTGGTAAAGTTGCAGGATAACAAACGTAACATACTGAAGTCGGTTGCATTTCTAGACACAAAAAATAAAGTAAGAGAGAGAAATTGCTGCACAGAAAATAGGAATACACCTAGAAATAAATCAAACCAAAGAGGCGAGACCTGTACTCTGAAAACCACCCAGCACTGAGGCAAGAAGAGGAAGACAGCACAGCGGGAAGGACATTCCACGCTCACGGATTAGAAGAGCAAACACTGCGGAAATGTCCGTACCACCCAAAGCCATGCACACACTGAACCCATCCCCAACAAACTCCCAGCAGCGTCTTCCAGAGAGCTAGAGTTTAGACGGAATCACTGGACGCTGGAGGCCTCGCAATCCTGGACTTTGAGTTATACCACAAAGCTAGAGTCATGAGAACAGCATGGCCCTGGCACAGAAACAGACACCTCGATCAGCATAACAGAACAGAGAGCCCAGAAACAGACCCAGGCTTCTACGGGCAATTAATCTGTGACAAAGGAGGCAAGAATGTGCACCAGGAAAAAGAGAGCTTCTTCTAGAAGTGCTGGAAACCGGACAGTCACATGCCAAAGAAGGAAGCTGGACCACTTTATTATACCAGTAACAAAAATAAACTCAAAATGGGTTAAAGACCTACATATGGGACTCGAAAGCCTAAAACTGTGGAAAGAAAACATAGGCCACAATCTCTTGGACACTGGCCTTTGCAATGTTTTTCTGGACAGGTTTTCTCAGAGAAACAAAAGCAAAAATAAACTCCTGAGAATACATCAAAATAAAAAGCTTTGCACAGTCAAGGAAATAACCAACAAAACAAAAAGGCAACCTGGGGAATGGGAGAAGATATTTGCAAATGACGTATCTGATAAGGGCTAAACAACCCCAGAAATAAAGAACTCCTACGAATCAACACACACAAAAACCAGTCTGATTAAAAGATGGGTGAAGGACCTGAATAGGTATGTTTCCAAAGACAACATCCAGATGGCCAACAGACCCATGAAAAGATGCTCCACATCACTCACCATCATGGAAAGGCAAAATTTTTTTTTAAGATTTTATTTGTTTATTTAACAGAGAGAGAGCAAGAGAGAGAGCACAAGCTGGGGGAGTGGGAGACGGAGGAGCAGGCTCCCCAGTGAGCAGAGAGCCCAATGCAGGGCTCGATCCCAGGACCCTGCGATCATGACCCGAGCCGAAGGCAGACGCTTAACGACTGAGCCACCCAGGCACCCTGGAAATGCAAATTAAAACCCAATGAGATATCACCTCAGAATGACTAAAATGTGAGAATGGCGAAAAGCAACACAAGAAACAGCAGGTGCGGGCAAGGCCATGGAGAGAAAGGGGAGCCTTGTGCACTGCGGTGGGAGTGTGGGCTAGTGCAGCCGCTCTGGAGGACAGCGGGAAGAGTCCTCAGAAAGCTAAGCTAAAAAACAGACGTGACCTATGATCCAATAAACACAATGAAAGGAAAACACTAATTGAGAAGATAGGGCCCCGCTGTTTACAGCCAGAGCGTCCACGACAGCCGACGCCCAGAGTCCCGGGAGCGTGGACAGACGGTGGGTAAAGGCGTGGGGAGCGCACGGAGGAGCACTACGCAGCCATAAACAAGATCCCACCGTCTGTGGGGACTCGGACGGACCTGGGGGCACCACGCTGAGTCAAGTCGGAGAACGTCAAACACATTATTTCACTCGTGTCCGTGATCTAAAACACAGAACGAAGGGACATTCCTACAAAAATCAAATGGGTGCTTGCCTGAGGGGAGGCAGGTGGGGGACGGACGGGGGGAACGAGCACTGGGAATTAGAAGGCACAAGATTTCAGTCGGAAGTCACCAAGACGACGGAGAGATCCAGCACACACACAGGCACCCGTGCACGCGCACAACCACACACGCTCCGGGGGCTCAGGGGTTTGACTCTGCAGCAAGCGGCACGCACCCCCCAACGTACCTTCTGGAAACGCGGAGCCGCGTCCGCTCAGCCCCCGCCCAGGAAGCGAGGCTGCCGACACCTGCCGCCCAGCCGTGAACGGGCGTCCAGCCGCGGCCGAGCAGCCCTGGGGAGCAAGACGCGCCTGCCGTGCCGGCGTTCGGACCGGACGGAGGGGCCCCCTGTCCCCGTCACCGCGGCGACGACAGCTGTGCGAAGCGGGCTGTGTGGGCCACTTACTCCGCGCAGCTGCCCGCTGGGACCCGCTCCCTGGGCTCTTCCGCCCGGCCGCTCCCTGAGGCCTGCCCCCCGCTCGTCCTCGCACACCGTTGCCTGGCGGGAAAGCAGAGGACAGGAGCGCACCGCCCGGGGAGCCCAGCCAGGGAATGTTCTCGTGCGGAAGCCTGCGGCAGGGTGGTGGGCACCCCGGTTCTTCTCCTGCCCAGGCAGAGGGGCTCCGAGGGCCCGGGCGCTCCACGTGGAACGCACAGAGGGCGGCGCCGTCCAGACCCCACGGAGCGCGGGGAAGAGACGCACCCGGCGGCAGGGCCGGGAGCCTCCCTGGAGCCCACGAGCGCGGCCCGGCCGCCCTCCTCCCACGCCCTCCCGGCCGGCAGCCAGCCGCGCTAGACCTCGGCCAGGTGCTCGGAACACGACCTGCGCCGTGTGGCCAAGAGCTCCCATAACCTGATTTCTAGGAATCTAATTTTAAACCTCTCCACAGCTCACATATCCCCAAAATACAGCATTTGGAACACTGTAGCATAAGCGCAAACACACACACAAAATGTAACCAAAAATAAAAGTGGCATTTCAGGCAAAACCCCGGAATTAGAACACAGTTCTATCCTGAAGCTCTTCAAAACCTTTTTTTCTTCAACTACACTCACCCCCCATATAACAGTGATGATCACAGTCACTATAATGAAATAATTTGGTAATAATCTGGCAAAAATTCCAAGACTCTCTTCTCCATGAGGCCCTCCCATCTGCACGGAGAAAATTCTCCCCTTCCCCAGCCATCCCAGCCCAGGGCTGCCCTTGCCCTCCAGGGGTTCCCGTGTCTGCTGTCCCATCTCCCACCTCCCACTCTCCATTCGGAGCACGGAGCGCGTGGCGGAGGCAGAGGCGGTCACCCCGGCTGCTCCCTCAGGCTTGCTGTTTCGGGAGCGGCACAGACACACGCAGGGATGAAGACAGGTGAGATCGAGGGCCGATCTGCTCCCCGCCAGACGCCGTGGGCTCGGCCTCACAGGTGACGTCCCCATCCATTCACGCGTGGGAGAAGCGGGACTGAGATGCAGGAATGACACGTTCCAAACTCAGACTCCACGGTTCTCAGCCGCTGGAGCCTCTCCACATGGAAGGCGGGGACCCGCCAGCTGCACGTGTCCTGACTGACACAGCGTGGGTCAGGACCGCGGAGGCCGCCCCACAGCCCCCACCGAGACCCGCTCCCCAGGAGCAGCCCCCATAGCCACAGAGCACGTGGCACAGCCCGGCTTGGGGCCGCTCCCACATGCCTTTCCCCCGGCGAGGTTCGCACTGTGAACCCAGAAGAGCAGCCGACCCAGACGCAGCCAGGGACAGACCACGTCCGTCCATGGCCCCAAGTCCACGGCTCCCCTCTGGCGCACGTCAGCGTCTCCTCTCCTGGCTCACCTGCTCGGCCCCGCCCCCTACAGCGTCATCCCCCACCGCACCTTCCCAAGGGACCTGACAGCCGTGGAAGGGTGGTCTCCCCCGGCCCGACCCCAACCACTCGGGTCAGACAGGAGCAGCCTCCAGACTCCAAGTGCTTGCCCTCCTGGTTCTCAGGACACCACATTTCGAATTCTCTTCTAGAAAACCTCTCTCCTCTGGGCTTAGAAGGACTGCAAACCACGACCTCCCTTCCCCCTCACCCGGGGCCTTGAGACGGCCGTTCGCAGCCCGCTGCCTCCACCGCGGCCCTCCTGCGCTCCGGGGCTCAACCGCAGGGCTGCACAGGCGGCCCCCAAGCCCACTCCGTCCCTGTGGGTTCTGAAAGCACCGCTCTGGTTTTCAAACTCTCGGCTCACGTGGTGCCCAGCAGCATCTCAAGGTCATGTCCAAGATGACCTCATCCTCTCTCTCCCCGACTCACTCTCCCCCACAAACACCAGCAACGTCTTCGAAACCAGCACCGCTCTGCCTCCATCTTCTCTTCCCCCGATCCGTCGTGAAGGCTCCTCAGCTCATTCGCGCCCTGGCCGGCCCAGGCCTTCATCAGCACCCCTGTGGATGCTGCACGGGGAGACCCCGAGCTTCTCCCCAGCCCCCCAAAGTACAGCCTGGGTCAGCTCTGGAACACCTCCCAAGCCCTTCGAGAGTCGAGGATGCCTGTGTTCTGATGTCAGTTATGTTACTACACAGTTTATCACTCCACAGGGCTGATAAGCAGCATGTGACAGGGTCCGTGTGACTGGGGAGAGAGGGCGCCCCATTCCTCCTACAAGGACCCTTTGGAAAGCATCATACCTTTAAACGTAGGTGAATGCGCATTCTTAAAAGAGCAGAATACTGTCTGGATAGCTTCTGACCTTGCCACAAAGGGGGAGCGGCTGCGGACCAAAAACCCAGGACCACGGGCACCAAGAGCCCCACCGGGCAGGCCCCTGGGAGTCGGGTGCCACCCCTCCCCTCAGCAGGCTCACCTCCCATGCCCTGGGCTCCCCAGCGGAGCCATACCCTGACGGAGAAGCGAGTTTGTGTGTACGACTGCGTACCGGTTACACAATTGCAACCGATAAAACACAACTCATAAAGAGAAACTGATCCCAAGGGAAAGCAGAACACCTGGCAAAGACCAGATATCAGAAAATATTTTATGTTTTTAATTTTTAAAAAATGTGCCTTCAAATCAGGTACGGGAAAAACACAGTAAACGTGAGGGGAGATATCTAAACCCGAGACTCTAAACTGTCAGCAAGAAGGCCGGTCCTGGCTACGGGCATGGTGTACAGCGAGGAAGCTGTGCCGCTGCTTCACGGTAGGGCTTCTACAAACCATCTGCACGATTCCTAGGTCAGATCTCCTCGGTTAACCGAATGTCAGGCCGGCTCCCACCGTGCAGGAAAGCCTTCATAGGATCCTGGCCCCACGAGGGCAGACATGAAACGAGTGGCCCTCCCCAAGACGCACGGGGTCTGGGACTTCGGGGCAGCCTTCCCCTGCACGAAGCAGGGGCGGAGTCTCTGGGTAATTCCACATCCCGCTTCCGTAAACAGGGGTGTGTCTGCAGGTGGTCCAGGAGAGGAACTAAACCATGAGAATGACAGGGCAGCCTGGGAGGGAGGCTCAACAGACTAGAATGGGTTTAGAAGCACAAAGACCAACGGGCACAGCGTCGAGGTCATTCACGCAGGGGTGAAGCCCTCACCCTCCACTCCAAACGAAGACCACGAAGGAAGAGGAAAGCAGCCCCAGAGTACAAGGTGTTTGGGGTGGGTCGGAGAGTGTGTAAAAGGATCGCAGAATTCCCTCCCTCAAATTCTCTCCAGGGAACATAGCAGAAGCCCCCAGAGCCCCCGATCTGGGGTCGCAGAAGGTCAGCGTGCCCACAGACAGAGTGGCAGTCAGCCCAGGGGGCTGGCAGGGCCACGCAGACCCTTGGGACCCCGCGCGTCAGAAGGGCCGTCGGGTCTGCGAGATAAACACGGGCACAAACGCAGGTCCGGAGAGAGGGAGAGCTGTATGCGGACAGGACGCCTGGCTACCCTCCCCGTGTGGGGTACCAAACCACTTCACATTCCCCCCAGCCATGCACGAGGCTCCTTTCTCTCCACACCCTCGCCAGCCCTTGTTGAGAAGAGGGGTTCCAACGGGTCTGAGCCGAGCATGCCGCGGTGCTGACCTGCATTTCCCTGATGACGGCGGACGTGCAGCATCTTTCCAACATACTCATTGGCCTCTTGTGGGTCTTCTCTGGAAAAATGTCTATTCAGGTCCTTTGCCCAGTTCTTAACTGGCTTACATGCTTTTTGTATTGAGCTGTACGGGCGAAACCAGGGGAAAGGATCCTTGACATTGGCTTTGGCAGTGGTTTCTTGGATCAGACACCGATACCAAAGGCAACAGAAGCAAAACTAAACAACTGGTGACCAGTCAAATAAAGGGCTTCTGCACCGCAAAGGAAACCATCACGGATGGGAAAGGCAACCTCCAGAGCAGGAGAAAGTATTTCAGCCCTTAGACCGGATACGGATTTCCATCCAAACAAAAAGGATCCAGTTTTTGTGTTTTCAGCATAGTTTGATCAGTCGATCGTAATACGTAAACTTCTGTCTTCTTTGCAAAGTATGATGCCTTGCAGTAGACCGCCTTTATGAGATAGAATGTAACGACCCAGCAATTTTATTTTTCTCCCCAGGTGGCAGAAGAGAATGGTTTGGGGAGATTCACCAAAATTCTTTGAGTTCCTGCCCACGGTTACCCAGCCGGCACCCTAGAGGCGGGTCCTGCGCTACATTTACACCCACGAGACCCGCACAAGACACTTAACCTTGAGCCCTGGTTTTTTTGTTTCTTTTAATTTCTAACCCTACTGTTTTCCTGTGGTTAATGGATCATCCAATAAAATGATACACTTGAAACTATGCTACCAACTAGCCAGCATCAACATTGTTTTACCACTGTGGTGCCTTTGGGTTAATCCACTTTAAAACACCAGGAAGAAATAAAACCTATTTTAAAATAAAAGGTTACATGTGTAAACCTGGCGATTCACAGACCTGTACCCCTGGGGCTAATAATACATTATATGTTAATAAAAAAATTAAAAATTATAAAAAATAAAATAAAAGGTTAGAATTTTAAGATTACAAATGAGTTATTAATCTGTATCTCATTCTTCATATTACTTTTAAAATTAAATATTGACATTCTAAAATATTTGTGGGGTTTTACAATTTTAATGTGTTAAGCATTTTAAACTACACCAATAGGGGCGCCTGGGTGGCTCCATCCATGAAGCATCCGCCTTCGGCTCAGGTCATGATCCTGGCCGGGGTCCGGGGATCGAGTTCTGCATTGGACTCCCTACTCGGCGGGGACTCTGCCTCTCCCTCTGCCTCTGCCTCTGCCTGCCTCTGTGCCTACTTGTGATCTCTCTCTCTGTGTCGATGCATGAATGAATAAATAAATAAATAAACAGAAAAAGTCTGTTGAGTTAGGACTGGCAAGTTCCCAGACCATCAGTCCAGCACCTTCTCCCCACCCTGGGCTGGAGAAGACAGACCTTGTTGGAAAGAGACCTTCAAAACGAAATCTTCCAGAATTGAGGAAACCTAATACTTTGTACTAGCGGGTCCTCTCAGTCTTTATTGTTCTTTGTTCACTGCATGAAAAAGTACACGAATGTATTTCTACGGTGTTTTCAGGTTATACACTTGTGACATTTCATTGACCCCATTCTACAGCTAAACGGTACCTTTTTCACCAAAAGAAAAAAGGGATAAATAATACCCAATTTAAAGATTTTTTCATCAGACAGGTCCAGGACCGATATCATGTAGCTGGGGAAATGTGAAACATCAACTCAAACACTAAATAAACTGCATAAGTAGGGTCTGAGTCAGCTCCTGCAAACAAGGGCACACAGAGCTGTGAGTCGATCCGGGGTTTTCTCTAACAAAATCCTTGCACGATCCACTCACAGAAGCACCGGGGACCAGGCGGAGGTTGACTGGGCCTTGCTCCGGCCCACCAGCTCACGGGAAACACGGCCTCGTGAGAGCCACAGGGCTGGGTTCTTCCAGAGAGGACCCCATCCCCAAGCAAGGGGTTCCCACGGCTCCCCACAATCACAATCAATGACAGGAACAGGCTGAAGCATGGAGACTGAGACGAAAACCCGCTGTGGTATCTAAGGCCCACCTCGCCCCGAGGAGAACCTGCCAGGGAAACAGTCCTCGGGAAGCCCCCCACAGATGATCTGCAGGGGACCCACCTCCTCCGCTGGTGCTGCCCCAGGGCGCGACCACGGTCCATGACGGAGGCCCACGGGGTGCCCGGCGAAGGCAGCACCACTGAGCGCACAACACACGGCTGGGACAGCACAGAGCAGAGCCCCTGGTCTTTTCTCCTCTGCTGGGGGTGGGCAGACATTTATTCAAAATAAGAAAACTTCACCTCACAGAAGTCTGAATTTCCGTTTTCTTCAAACCTTGAAGAAACTCCTACCAACAGTCTTCCCCTTAGAGCCTCCTGGGAAAACTGCAAAGACAGCCTAAGACACCGTGACCTTCCCCCAGGTGCGGGGAGTGCCCAAGCCCACAGGGTTGATGGGAAAAAGCCGGGTCGCCCGCCTCCCACTTCTCTGCACGGATACGCTTCCATGAGGACACCGATGACGACGCCCCAATGAGGAGCAAAGCCACTGGCTCCCAAAGGCTGGCCGGCTGCCCTGGAGTCCCCTGGGCACCCACACCCCAGCCCCAGCCCTGGGGCTCCAAAGGCCAGGCTGAATGACAGGGAATGAGTTTCCTGGGTGACTGCACCACGTGGCCAGGCTCCTGCACGGCAGATGGGAGCACACAGGTCGGAAAGCAGAGCTCGGGGGGTTAGCGGTGGCCCAGGTGCTGGCCCCCAGCTGTGCTCAGTTTCAGGACCCAGGACGGGAGCTGTCTCTGGCTGCAGGGGCATCCCCTGGGCCAGTGGCTTGGCCTGGATGGTGCTCGGGGCCAGGTGAGCGCACCATGTCGAGGCACAGGGTCAGAGCCGTTCCACTTCCAGAGGCCAATAACGAGAGCAGAGACCATCCAGCAGTGCGGACTGGCCCAGGAGGCCGCCCCCGTCTCCCCAGGATGGGAAGGCTACCAGGAAGTCGGCTTCCATGTGAAGAGGACTGAAGAGGGCTGAAGAGAGACCTCAACCATCCTCCCAGACCCAGAAATGAGAGGTTGATGCCACTTACTGCCCTTTTCCGTTCCGCAGAATTCTGAGTAATAGCTGTATCAGATGTTACTCAGTGCAATGCCTCACCGCCGGGGCCAGTACGGACCCTACAAACCACCATGCACAGGGGACCCTCCAGCCACGGCCCCCGACACACAGGTGTGAGCTGCGAGAAGCCTGCGGACTCTCCATGCCAGACACCAACAGCAACGCCCGGGGGACTCTCCTCCTGACTGAGAAAGAGTGAAACCGACAGCGTACGCACGCATGTCCTACCGGGAGACAAGCCAGAGACCGCCTCTGATCGCAGAACACAGAAAGGCTCTCATTCACAGCCGGGACCCGGCTTCTGCAGTCTCAGAGCCCCTGCTGCGCTCCAGGCCACAGTGAGGAAGCAGGCGGGAGGGGACAGACTGGCCACATGGACAGCCCCTGAGGTCAGACACCACCTCCCTGCACTGAACCCGATTGGCAGCCTGCTGCTTACCAGGGGTCACCTGGGAGGCCGGTGCGGGAGGATGGGGAGAAAAGCTGCAGGGACGCCTGGCCTCCAGCCCCCGGGGTACAATGGCACCCATGGGGACAGCTGGAGGCCAGAGCTCCCAGCAGGGGCAGCGAGGTCATGGGAGTCTCCCGGTGCCTGTACCACCCCGACCCCACAGGCCCCCAGAGGGGAGACCCCAGCGCTGGCAGGAACCGTGGCAGGGGTTGGGGATGGGCTGCATGGACGGCCCCCCGCACACACACAATCCACGCAGGACACGGCTGGAAACCACAGGCACCAGCAGCTCTGCTGCTCGTGGCTCCCCCCCGCCGAGCCCAGCCCTTGGAGGGGAGCAGCCGGGGCCGGGACTGGAAGGAGCCCCGTCCCCAGTGCCTGCGCCTCCACTTCTGAAACTTGCGCAGACAGTAGGAGGGTGAGCCAAGGTCATCCCTGGGGACGCAGCCTTTGCGGGCGTAAGTTTCTTCTCAGGGGTCAGTGTTGAAGAGCACACGTGCAGCCTTAGCGTCAGTCCACCCGCTAGACCTGCGCGGAGAGCAGAGCAGAGCAGTGCTCCCAGCCCCTCACAAGGCCCCGATGACGGAAAGGCCCAGAGGTGACCATCTCATCACGCTCGGGGCCCAGGACCCCCGGCCCGAGAAGCCCAGTGCCTCGGCCTGAGGGGCAAGGGAGCAGGAGGAGGCCGCTGGAGCGGGACAAACGAGTCCCCGGGGCACTCGGCTGGCAGCCCCAGGCAGGAGCCACACCCAGGACACCCAGCCCCGTGGCCCAGACCCTCCCGCCTCTGAGCTCCAGGCGAGCTCCTGTCACGTAATTCCGCCCTGGCGATGGCAGGCCTCACTGCACTGTCCACTCTGATGAGAGGCTTACTTCCACCTTCCGCGTCACAGAAACGACTGTCGTCCCTCCCCTAACGTCTGTCCGCTCTGATGAGAGGCTTACTTCCACCTTCCGCGTCACAGAAACGACTGTCGTCCCTCCCCTAACGTCTCAGTATTATCTGCACGCTGGAGAAAAGGAGGACCGTTCAAAAGCACTCAGAGGGCAGAAGCAGCCTCCCCCCGCCCCGCCCCTACCGAACTCTGGAATCCAGTATGACTGGGCCTGCTTCCCACCGGCACAGGGCAGGTCCCTCAGCCTTAGAGAAGCCTCCTCCTGGCAAACCCCTATCTTCTTCAGAAAGCACTTCCGTTATGAACATATTTGCCCCCTTGAAACAGGCACACACCTCCCGTAGGAACGACAGAAATTCTACGAGGCATGACAAAAGCCTGCTGCTTGTCTCAAAAAGGTCATCCAACATCCCAGCCAACATGAGATCAAAGCATGTCCGGCCTCCACCCACGAGCCGCAGTGACCAGTTTCACATCTCCGACGCGCTTCAGCCCGAGCCGCTCCTGACAAAGGCCCGGACCCTCAGGGTCACTCCCGGGAACAGACGACAGCCAGCTCCGGTGCCGGGGAAGGGTCCGGATGGGGCAAGGAGCCGCCTCCGTCTGACCTCAGACTTGCCAGCTGGGTTCTGCCAGGAAGCTTGTCTCTGACAACGCAGCCCCCAATGGAAACCCAGACCACACCCCCAGCAGTAAGGACTGTCAGGAGCCAGCAAGCCCCCACCCGTGACGGACCCCAGACCGTGATTTGTTCACGCTTCATGCCCACCTACACGTACTCAGCCACCTCTGCCCGTTTCCTTATGCGCACGTGGATGTCTTCTTGGTAGGGGCCTTAAAGAAACACATGCGTTTCCTCGATTCACCACCACTCCTCTGTCTGCCTTCAGACTTTGTGGGCGGCGAGAGGCCGATCCTGGGATCCCTGGGGACAGGCACCCCCCACCCTGGCCCAGCGACGGCGTCAGGGGAGTTCTTTGTAGAACGAGTTGATGGCTCTGCTTGCAGCCCCAGAGCCAAAGGACACGTGGCTGGCGTGGGGAGTCACTGATGTGGCAGAGAGACATCAGCCGAAAAAGTCCAAGGAAAAAGGGTTACAATTTTCCAAACCAACAACACCAGTGGTCCTTAAAGCCCTGGGAAGCCTGTTCACCAGCGTCTTGCTCCAAAGAAGTGCTTTGCGAAGGTGAGGAAGGATTCAGGCAGTCAGGACCCCCGCCCCTGCCCAACACACGCCCCGCATCTAAGGGCCACGGGTCAAAAAGAAGACAGAGGAAGGAGGAAGAGGAAGGCATGAGCACAGGAGGAAGAGAGAACGTCAGAAGAGTTTAGGATTGAGAACAAAGTCGTAAGCGGAAATTACATACAGGCGTCTGGCCATCTCGCAGAGACCCGGTTAGTCCAAGTTACATGGAACAGCACCGCACTTCCGTCCGCGCCTGCAGGTGAGCTCCTGGAGGCGCTCCACCACGAAGATAAATCGAAAGAGAAAAATCAATTCACCATGCAGTATAATGACTCAGCCGGAATAACCAAGTTAATATAATCCACGCAGAGTCAACTCCCACCGTTCTTCAAGACGGGGCTGCTCTATGGGGCAGGGGCAGCTTCAGATTCGAGAAACTCACACTGGAAAATGGTCATTTCCCTTAATTCCGATGACCACGGCCCTAGCGAGACAGAGCGGCTCTCACCACCTGCGGAACAGAAGCGATTATAAACTCGCACAGAGAGCCGAAGAGACAGTGGACCCTCCTGTTCTCTGCTTCAACTGGCCACAGGACTCCCCAGAGCAGAGCAGTCCCCAGACAAGTCCACGGTGAACCCGTAAAACCATCTTTGCTCTGGAGTTTACTCAACAAACAAAGTCTTCGGGGGTCCCTGATACTGGCAAATTTCTCTTCATTAACGAAGGGCTATACGCTTTCTAACTGAGGAAGTGGGAGGGTGTCCCGTCCACAAACAATGCTCTAGGGCAAGGCCGACACGCCGGCACACACACAGCAGCAGGGCGATCCTGGATGCGCGGATCCACAATTCCACTGCAAACGGGGCTGACCAGGGAAGAGGGGAGAGCACAGGTGGAGGGTCTACGCGACGAGACAATATCCCAGGAGGGCCGAGTGTCTCACGAAAGTCCCACCTGTTTTAAACAGTTATTCCTGCCCACATCTACCTGGATCAAGACTTTATTTACACGCTGCAAAGGAAGCTGTAAGACTTGTGTGTGGAAGCTAAAAACACAGACGAACAAAACAGAAACAGAGAACAAACTGGTTGTTGTCAGAGGGGAGGGAGACGTGGGGAGGCAACGCTGGCGAAGGGGTTCACATGCACACACACGTAGTCAACAAACAAGTCACCGGGAGGAGAAGAGCAGCAGACAATATCGTCAGTAACACTGGAATAACCCTGGTGACAGAAGCAGGATGACAGGTGGTGACCACGTATCGTGGAGAGCATTTCATGATGTATACAATGTACACAGCCTGCGTTGTACACCTGAAACACTGTATGTCAACCACTGTATGTTCAACTAAAAAAAAAGATCTGCCCTAACAAGTTCCTGCAATCGCTAGACTCTCTTCACGATTACAAGTAACCACTAAATAGCTTCCTCTCGAGGGTCTGAAACTGAAAATGGGATAACAAAAGAAAGCCACATCCTGACGACTTTACTAAGCAGATTATAGTTATGAAAATAAAGGACGGTAGGGACTAGATTCCTAATACCTTTCGAAGAACTCTGAACCAGTAATAGCTCATAATCATTACGTTAGCTGGATAAAACATTTAGGGTGTATGCCAGTAAATAGGTTTAAAAAAAAAATCACATTCACCATGAAACCTGGCATCTTTGTACAACTTCTCCTTCCTACTTTGGATTGGACGGATGCACGGCGTGAGGGCAGGCCTCAAGGTGGGGAAGCAGCAAAGTGAGAAGCAGGGGTCAGGGCGCTGTCCGCAAGGGCTCCTGGGACGAAGCCGGCTATGCGGACCTCACGCACAGGCACAGGGCCCTGGCCGAGCTCTCGGGGCGGGGTTCCCTTCTCAGGAGACACATGTCCCTTCACTTGGGCTGCCAATCCCGGAGAAGTAATACATGGGAGGCACGGATGCAGCACTCGTACACACTGGGCAGGCGGGGAGCGGCGGCCAAAATACACAGACGCGCCCCCCACTTCGGGAGATGGGTGGAGAGGAGGTCTCCATCACGGAGGGAAAGACTGTCCACATAAACAAAAAAAAGAGGTCAATTTGCAACATCTGATTTAAAAGTCCACATTCTGCACCGTCCATTCCTACTGATAAGACTCCAGCTCCCTAGGGACAGAGAGAAGCCGGGCTCGTCCCTGCAAGGACTGGAGATCGGAACGGGCACCTCGCTTGGAGTAAAAGCACTCTGCATAAAACTAAAAATTGATTGCCTCCTAAGTGACGGGTAACTGCTTAAACACAACCACCATCATCCTTGTAAGTGATAGGGAAGCTCTGAGAGGTCACTCTTTCCTTGTAGACATGCTGAAGAAGCTATTCCTGGAACTTCATTTAGAATATTTTTCCCGGAAACACAAGCAAGAATTAATGGCATTGTCTCTTGACCAAAACGATTAAGATTTCTGATAAAACCATATGACCCAGCTTCCTGATTCTAAAGAGTGCTGTACAGAAAAGTTAGCCCAAAGGGGCTGCATTTTCCATTTATCTTCCTTGAGAAATGAGTTTCAAACACACAGAAAATGGGAAGGGTTGTATAACGGACACCATATATCGGTCCCCAGATGACAAATTCCACTTTAAATGTGGTTTCCGAGGCAGCCAGCTCAGAGAACACACAGTATAAGCCTCAGCCCCATTACAACCAAGTCCAAGGGCATGGGAGCGTCTTCCCAGGACTCGCTGTCCGCCCCCCCCCCGCGCCCCCAAGAGCGCCCCCGGCCGCCACAAAGCTCCCAGTCCTGGTCTCAGAAGGAGCCCGGATGAGAGGCTGGCCGCCCAGCCTCGGGTGTTGAACGCTGTCAGGAAACCGAGGCTCTAGCGATGGTAACGAATTTCTAACCATATGAAATCCAGTCTCTCCTCTATTCAAAGAGGATGGCGTTTCCTAAGAAAATATTTTAAAAAGATTTAAAAAGATCAGCGTGAAAGCAACAAGGGAACATGCAATTATAAGGTTTACTTTGTATCTTAGTGTCCAGGAATGCTGGCGTTTCAAACACTGCTCCCCGTCCCACACCGCCCTTCAAGAACACAGCACGGTCACCAAAACCAACCCCACCGAGGCCACCAGCCTTGTGAGATTCCCGGCTCTGGTCCGAATTCCCCTCCAGGATCCCCTCCAGGAGCCCGGTCTCCTGCCTACCAGCCAAGGAAGACACCCACCCGGGCCGTTCTCCGGGCAGAGTCCCTCCCCAGTGCCCTGCCCTCCGCCCTTCACGGGAGTCAGAATGGACTCCGCTTCCGGAGAGCCCCTCTGTCTTACACCCTTTCATCAAGGGCAGATTCCATCCAGAATCATGCTTGTGCCAAGCACTAAACAAGTCATCAAGGAAACAAAATTAAAGCGACTTCCTGCCTGTGTCCAGGGCCAGATCGTCCTAATAAAAGGGAAAAAAATTCTCCATTACCAACAGTTATTATACATCCCTTAGTAGTACAGCATCGAAATAATAATTCATCCCATCTCCAGGGGAAGAAAGAAGGGCAAATTCTACTTCCTTATCCTATTAATTTCTGTCCGGCTAAGTGAGAAGTATCTCAAGGTCTGGCTGCCGCCATCAACAGCACAAGGACCCCGATTGCTAGTCATCAGGCGGCCCGAGTCCTGCTGGGGTCCACGGGGACGGTCTCGCTTCGTAGCAAGCCTCGACTCACTTGTGCTGAAAGCAAAATGAAACACCAACCCACCACACAGCAAGTCCGATTTTCACAGAGGTTCTGACGTGAGACAGCCCTAGGACTTTGGCTTGTGGCCATGGAGGGACAGGACAATGTGCACTAGTAGCAAAGGCTCAGTCCTGGAAAGTGGATGGACCATCTTCCAAGGTTTGAATGTGTATGTTTTAATGACAGATTTAATCCAATCATGCCCTTGCCTAAATGGCTCCTTAAAGACGTTTTTATATCCCTAAATCTCAACAGCTTTTAAGCATCCACTATATTTGCCAAAACCAGTAAGAACAAAAGAGCCTGTTAGTGCCCACTTAAGAATCGAGCACGACGTCCTTCTCCAGCTTCCTGGCACATGTGACTTTCAAACAGGCAGGGCACGTAACTTCTGCAAAACCATTAAGTCCACAGGGCGCGTGTTTGAGGGGACAAGAGGGCCTCGATGCCCTACCGCTAGTTTTGTTTTATAAGAAGCGTACACAGGGCGCCCGCTGGTCCAGACGGCTCAGCCCCTGACGCCCAGTCTTGGCTGGGGTCTCGCTCTCCTGCCCCGGCAGCCTGCACTCAGCACGGGGTCCGCTGGGCTTCTCTCCCTCTGCCCCTCCCGCTCCTGCTCGGGTGCGCTCCCTCGCTCCCTCTTGAGGATAAAGAAACCTTTAAAAATAATAAAACAATTAAAATAAAAAGCAAAAGAAGCTACGGAAGTCAGCGAGAAAAAGGTCCTACTCACAATCGCAGTGAAGCGGCGCTGCCCGGTGACGGGCCGCCGTGCAGGCTGGATGGAGCCCAGGGCGTCCCGATGTCATCGGAGAGCTACGGCCTGGGGTGCTCGGCCGGCAGGGCACAGGGCCTCGCCACAGCAAGGCAGGCTCGGCACGCTGACCGCGGCCTGGCCTCTCGGTCGCGCCCCTGGCTCCCAGTAGCCCACCTGGTTGGCCCCTGTGCCATGCATCGCCGGGTACTGGCTGACAAGCAGCTGTGTGTGGCCCTGCGGCCTCATCCTCGGAGACTGAGGAACACAAATCCCCCCGAGTCCCAGCGGGTGGGATTCGGAGCCTCGGGGGCAGGTCCCGCAGCTTCCCGAGAAGCTCTGGGAATAACCCTGGCCGAAGTCCAACCCGGTCCCGGACGCAACAGGACCACAGCCCACACGATGCACTTCACAGGTGCACCTGCGCCCGAGCCCACGTGGGCCAGCTTCTCGGACTGAGCGACTCAGCGGCGGGGAGGGCGGGGTCACAAGCACAGCAGCTCTGTCCGGGGACACACCCGGGACAGACGAGGGGGCTGGGGATCCACAGAGCGGGTGTCGCTGACCCTCAGTACCACCCTGCACGGAGGGTTGGTGGCTCCCCCAGACCGCTCAGGGAACGGAAGCTGGGAGACTCGCTCACTCACCTACGACCGTGCTGTGAGCAGGGGAGCCAGCAGGACCCGCAAATGCTCCAGATGCACGGAGGTCAGGAAGTGGTCATCTCAATGGACGGACTCCTGTGTCCAGTCCAGAGAAACCTCGAGATCCTCCCACAGATCCCCACAAACAGGATTTAGGAAAACATCCAAAGAGATCCAGGAAGCACAGAAGAAGGTCGTCCACAAGTGAAAAAGGGAACTTGGGGCTTTAAGTTCCCACCGTGCTAAAATCCTGTTCCCTCAAACTGACGGCTGCCAAGTGACCCTATCCTTTCTAAAGCATTTGCCCAACTAAAATATTCCACGTCTTCCTTCCCTCTGACAATAGCAGACTTCGCAACTGCCCTTAAATGTGCCCGACACCTTCCCTGAGGGTTTGTGAGCATCGTCCATTGGCACCCGGGGAACTGCAGCGCGACTGGCCGTGCTCTATCTGCAGTCTAAGAGGTAATCCCTGCTTGGGTCAGTTTACTCATAAAGAAGACCCAGGATCTCCCGGGCAGGCTAATTAATAACACAGTCTACATTTCTGTTTTCATTTCAGGTACAATGGCCTAAGAAATCTACTCTTCCCCAGGAAGCATCTCTTGATACTTCTCAGAAAGGTCATCAGGGTGACTTCGTGCCAACTTCGTCTTTACAGGGAAGGGAATTTCAGCTTGGCAAGAAAGGGGAACAGACAGTAACGCAAGGATTCAAAACAGACACTCGTGTTTTTCCTGAGTGATGATGTCAAGGAGCGTGACTCTGTGTCAAAACACAGCGACAGGCGGGTGCTCGCTAAGGAGACTCTGGGGCGAGTGGGCCTCTCCCCTCCCCCAGCTTTTCTCTGCTGTACGAACTCCTCACAGAGGGCAAGCTGCATCTGTAAGCCGCTCGGTCAGACGCCGCTCGGTCAGAACGCGAGCGGAACCATTCCATGATTCGGGAATCCAGTTTCTCTCTGCACGGGACCAGCGCCCAGGAGAGAAGGCAGACCCCTGAGTGCCTTCCTCCCCAGCCAGGGGCTCAGCCCGGAGCCAGGTGTATCCAAAGCAGCCCAGACAAAGAGCTGATGTGTGTCACGTGAGTTTTACATAATGTTTAAATTATTATTCACTATTATTAAATTATCAAATGACCTGACGAACCAGATAATTCAATAAAGAAAAAAATCAGTTGTTCATAGTTGTGAATAAAAACGTAATGAATCCTCTCTCTGAATAGTTTGGATCTGGCCCACGGGCTTCAATCTTCTCATTAGGACACAGATTTCCAACCCAAACAGCAAACACATGATGTAAAACCAGCAGCCAGGAAGAAAATGATACATTCCTAACCCAGTATAACCACAGAATCCCTTCATGTCTCATTATCTTGAATAGTTCAGTCTTTTTTTTTTTTTCCTGATTTGTAACGTCCGCTGTACAAAGCCCTTCAGTAAGGAGCGTCTCCATTAGCAAAGTACACCGCACCGACAGCCCGTTTTACTACCAAAACAGTCACCAGCAGCAAATCTAAACAGCAACCCTCCTGCCCCGGAAGGAGCTGTTCGCTGTAATTTTAATTTTTACAACTAATATCTCAGCATTTTCCCACTTCATTTGTCTCAAAGGCTTATACAACTAATAACTCCAACTGGGTCCCCAAGAAAGCAGCAGAGGACAGGCATGGTTGGAGAGGACGAACCCTGTTTCCTTCTGCACGTTGACTCCGACATTCTTACCCCACACCAGCTGGGATTCCCAATCAGCGTCTCCTCTTTGAGACCGCTATTTATTATGATCGCGAACAAATGGATGCAATTACTTCTTTTGAGACGTGACAAGTTTTGTCCCTCTCAGCAGAAAAGGACAGAGCACTGGTAGCAATAGGTCACCTCTGAATGGCACACGCACGCGCACGCACACACGGGTCACCAGAAAAAGAACAAGAGTGGGCAACCTTGAGAGCACAGGTGTGGAGACGGGGAGGCCGGAATGCAAGAATGGTGCCGCCCTGATGCAGTGTGGCCAGAAACCCATCACATCGTGCGGGGGCCTTGCCCAGTACCACCGATAAAATGCCCCCTAGCCCCACGATAAGCAGCGGCACACAGAACGAAGTCAAGCAACTGCAGCCGGAACCTGAGGTTTTCAGGGCGCTTGAGCCATTGTAGCAGGAACTGGGCACGGTCATTACTAATACGAGGAGGGTTTGATCTGGTGAATCCGTATATACAGTGATTCAAAACACTGATTATCCAATACACTCTCTTTACAAGTCAGAAGAATGCTACGACTCATCCCATAAATCACTGCTTTGAAAATAAATAAATAAATAAGCCAGCTCTAAAAAAAGAGACGACCCATTTGAAAAAGGCTGGGATGAGGAAGGCAGAAAGTGACTCACAACATCCAACAGCTTGTCGTCCAAACCCTAACAAGGGTATAAAGCCAGACGCCCAGTAAAAAACAAAATAGAGTCATTGTTACCACTCTGACCCCCACAGGCTCAGATCTAAGCGTAGCTACCATGTTGCAAGTATCTTACAATTTTACAGATCTGTGCCTTTACGGAGCGTGTTTACTCGCCTAGCTCCTAGCTTCCCCACTACATTTGACGCCTGTATTTATTCATCGAGAAAAGAACATTCAAATTTAACTATTTTCCTAACTCGAAAGAACTCTTGTAATTCACGTCCACACATTTCAAATCCCACACATATCGATGCTGCCATTTTATAAATATTTTTTAAAAACGCAGGTAACAAACAATATTTTAGGTCCACCGTGCCAAGAATCCCATCTCACTCACAATACTTCCTGCTATTGGACAACTCTGGGATGGACGTAACAAGTAAATCCTGTCCCCGATCCTGAGGTCTGACAGCAGGCGGAGGGCGTCCCGGCGGCCCCCCAGCTCTCTCCCTGAACCTGCTGACCCCGCCCATTCCTCCTCTCCAATTACGACAAATTACCAAGGAGCATCTGCAAGAAAACACTTTCTTCACACATTTGTTTTCCAGAGTCAGCTGTGTCCTTTCAGTAAGGATGAGATCCACACGGTTAGGCTGTGTGAGACACGGCTGGGTCTTCCTGACCTTGGAAGTGGTCCTAAGGTGTCAGCTTGGGCGGACCCCCGAGGTCTGCAGCAACGGGGCCCTCCGTCCTCTGCGAACACAGGGACGAGAGTCAAGTTCCAGAGTCACGTGCATCTGTTATCTCGTGCCCAACAGCCCTGAAAATCTACAAACATTCCAACTGGCCCTGTCTTTCCAGTGTCACTCTTCGGTGTCAGGAATGTGCCTGTGAACTGCTCGTGGGCATGGGCCCCTTGTCCGTCAGGTTAGCAGCCGCTCATTACCGAGTGTTCCTCCAGACTCTGCCACGGATCGAAACATGACTTGAAGTAATTTGGTATGTTAATCAGCAAAGCAGAGCATGAACTGAATAACCACCACAAGCAAAAGATAGGAAGTGAGCAGACATACTAACGAAAAAAGCGAAAAGTAAAACATGGCATCTATCTCGTAAAAACACTGTCCTCTACAAACACCTAATGGTTTTCACAGGCTGTAGTATCCCTAGGCAGTTTCCCTAAATTCTACCCAAAGAAGACTTCAGCCACTCCTGGGTGAGAGGAGGGCACTGTGTACGCACAGCCCATGAAGGTACCCGCCACCTAACCCAGAAACTCACTGCTAAACCTCAGCCAACAACTGAAATTAAGTTTTCTGTTTCTTCTCTACTAGGCTTGATGTTTCTATTTAAAGTCTTTCCTTGAGTCGAAAAATGTTTATTTACCCCTTAATGAAATTATTTGGGGATCTTCCTAAAGCCAAAAAGGAAAATGCATGTTTCCAAAAGGCAGTAATGTCTGGAAGGGAAGAAGAAATGCTTCAGGAGAAAGGGCATGGGAAAGGAGCCACGGCCACTCCACTGGCACCCGGCAGCCAGCCCCAAGGCCCTGAGCCCCCGACCCACAACCCAGGCCCCACACCACCGACTGGAGTCAGACACGTGGACTGGCGGCTGTCAGCGCCCGTGGAGGGGCTGCCGGCCCCATGTCCCGGCAGAAAGCTCCCACACTCTGCTGACACGGCTGTTCTGCAGGGAGAGAAGCACAGGGAAGTCACAGACTTCCTGTGGGAATGAAAAAAGGAGGCAACCAGTAGGGCAGCAAGTGAAGATCAGAGCTCTGCAGCCAAGAAGTCAACCTGCAGCCCTTTACCAAACCGTGCCCCGCTACCGTGATACAACACCGGGATCGGTAACAACAGAAACAACCGACCCAAACTGCACCTGTCGGGGAGCCCGGCCCCACAGACGACACCGACCGACGGCAGGCAGGCGGGGCAGGAACTCCGAGAGAAGAGCCTGCCTGGTTTTCAACCTTCATTATGTGCTTCAAGTGCAACTGTTTTCCATCCTCCCCTGCAGGAACGAAGCCCCAGAAATTCCACGTGTTTCCACATATTGCCATAAAACGATGAAGGCTAATTTAAAGAATTCTCTCCGCATGAATCATGACTGAGGATAAAATGTGATAAAAGCTGTTTTAACTTTTCACGTTACAAGTGGATATGCTGGGGGATTTTTACGTTCCACGATGTGAGAGACAGATTTCTGACCCTTCCCATCTTGGGCTTCTCCGAAGCGACGCTGAAAACAAGGAGATTCATCTAATTTAAGCCGGAGGAACTGCTGCATGTGGTTACAAGACCTGAAATTCCAAGTGACCTGGAAGAACGCTCCGTCAGCTCAGCATGGACAAAGCCAGTCAAAGATGACACAGCTGACGTGCGGGGGCAGCGGGGCAAGGGGGTGGGGGGGCAGGCCAACGCGCCCACCCTCCGACTGTTTCATTCTTCAGCGTTCAGCCCAGGTCTAGCAAGGTTTGTGCAGACAGAAAAACAATAACGTACCTCCCACATGCAAACACGTACCCCTTTCTCTGCCCAGACACTTGATAAGAAACTCATTAAGCCCTTTTTAAAAATCTATGCAGATGGAAGGCGTTCACGGAGAACTAGATGGAGCACACCGCGGTCTACTGCCACTCTCTGGACAGTGGAATATATTCCTTACCCTCCAAGACGAATGGCTGATGACAGGCCAGCGTCATCGAACAGGTACGCCTGCCCCAAGTTCACACTTGTAAGTAACCACTCCCCACACAGCACGGGGCCAGGACACCCGTCCTCAGCACTGTCCCAGCCTCGAGGAGCATCTGTGAGCTGATGTCCAGACCGACGGGGGAAGGGGCTGCGGTCCCGTCAAGTTCGGATGGCATCCCACTTTGCTAACACAGATGGGGTATGGACTCGTACTGTCCGAGTCCCACAGACACAGCAAACGCGTGTGGGGGTACGAAATGATGTCGGGTGCCATCAGGAATACCAGAATACAGTGCTCAGTGAGGGCCACAACGGCCACAGAGGGAGGAGGAACCCCATCTGAACACCGACAAAAATCACAGAACTTGGGCAAATATTTTCCAACGGCCAGTCCATCCTTTCCAGCCATCTGCCCACAGCGCACACTCTATCCAGCAGTTTAAATCTAAATATCGTCCCCAGCCACCTAGCGCACTGTATCCCCTGCCTTCGGGTCCTCCGAGGTACCAGAAAGCCCTCACTGCCTTCCACCAGCCGGAATAGTGTCTGCTGAGCACACAGAGTCCAGGAAACAGCCTCCTCTCCTCCCACGGGGCTGCTTCACATCGCAGCACATTACAATACCCTGCAGAACCCCAAATTTGAAACAGAAAAATAGAAAAATGCCCAGTCTCGGTCAAGCTGAGAAGGCAGTTAACACCACGCCATGGCCCACACGTGTATCCCTCCCTTGCCCTGAATGTGTTAAAAAGGAAAACATAAAGTCAACATCAGCTCCTCCCTGCTGATGAAAATTGGCACGAATGAATGTACTTTCTGGCTCCCCGCCCTCACAAAACCGTTACACACGCGCACACACACACATACACACACACACACAAAAGTTCACCAGGCTGAACTGCTCCAAATGTAAATTCAAAACCAGCCAGCCTGTCCCCGCCGCACGGGGTGGTGGTGGCCTTTGCAGGGTGAGCTGGGTGGACACCAGATACACATTACACGTCTCCCATTTGGGAACTTCGGTGCCTCCCTTTCTAAGACAGCAAAACCCGATGGAAAACTTATGACAGTTGAGCACATGACCCCACCATTAGGAGCAAATAGGAAACCGCATACAACACTCCCTGAAATCCCTGTAGCAAATCTGTCACAAATCCCCAATCCGAGAGATGAGAGCGAAACGCCGAACCTGGCCGGAGGGGGGAGGCTCCGCGGTGTCACCCACCCTTTCCAGCACAACACACAGAACAATAGTAGCGCGATCCTCCCCCGGAGGGCAGCCTGCGCCGAGGCCAGGACGCCCGGACCGCCGGGCTCCAGCACCAAGTGCAACGCCAAGTTTCGCATTAGAATAAGGCCAGCCGGCACCTCAGGCCGTGCGACGCGGACGTGTCCCCAGCGCCGGCCGCGGGGCGAGCGCACGGACGCGCACCAAGGACACGGCTCCCCGCCAGGCCGGCGCAGCGCGGCCCAGGCGCCCCCGGCCCAGGCAGCCCCCGGCCCAGGCGCCCGTCCCCGCCCCAGGCCCCGCCGCAACGCAGAGACCCGCCGGCAAGCCCGCAGCGCGGGGGGCCCGGGCCGAGCCCGCGGCAGCCGGGGCGGAAACAGGGCTGCGCGCACCCCCGCCCGGGACCCCCCACCCCCACACACACACACCCCGCCCCGCTCCTCTGCCCGGGACGCCCGCCCGGGACCCCCGCCCGGCCCCGGCCCCGGCCCTGGCCCCGGCCCTCCCCGCGCCAGCGCGGCCCGGCCGGGCGCGGGGCCTGTTACCTTCCGACAGCTCCAGCTCCAGCTCGGCCAGCCGGGCCCGCACCTCCAGCGGCAGAGCCATGCCCTCCAGGCCGCGGTCCGCCATGCTCGCGGCGCCCCCGCCCCAGCCGCCTCCCTTTGTTCGCAGGCCGCGGTCTGGCCGCTCCTCGCGCCCAGCGGACCCGCACCGAGCGCGGCAGGCCGGGCGCGGCGCAGCGAGCGCTCCTCCCCCGGCGCCTCCTCAGCGCGGCCCCGCCACGCGGCCTCGCGCCCGCGCCCCCGCCCGGCCCCCCGAGCGCGCCCCCGGCCCGGCCGCCCGCCCGCCGCTCCTCCGGTGCGCGCTGACGGCGGGGGCGCGCGCGGGGGTGGGGATGGGGACCCGGGGGAGGACAGGGGCGCCCGGGAACGGGGACGCGCTCGGGGCCCGGGCGGGGGGTGGTGACGGGGAAGCGGGGGACTGCGGACGAGGGCGCGCGCGGGGGGATGGGGACGCGTTGGCGGAGGCGGGGGGGGGGGTGGGGGGCGGTGCTCGGCCGGGAGCGCGCACCGGGGATGAGGCGGGGGCGCGGGGATGAGCGCGAGGGCGCGCACCGGAGGTGGGGTCGGGACGGGCGGGCCGGCTCAGCGCGCGCTCCCGGGGCGCGCTCGGGGGCGCGGGGCGCGCGCACGGGCCCAGCCCAGCCTCCGCCTCCTCCAGGCTTAAGGCGAAAATACCTGCTGGAGCCCCGGCCTAACGTGCGGGTTGGAACTGAAGTGCTCGGGGTCCTTGAGGGCTGAACGCGTTTATGAACACTTGGGGCCGAGGCTGTGGAACGCAGTGAGGCTGTGGACACAGGGCACCGGATGGGAAGTTCCTGATTCTGGATCCAGAGCGGCCCGCCTGTGCCCGCGTGCGAATCCGTGCTCCGGACTAGGCTCGTTTCCCCGCCTGAGAAAGGACGCGATGGAATCACCCGATCCCCACGTCCCACAGCAGCCCTACCAGCCTGAGGCCCGAGCGCCCACGGTCACGAGGACCTAGACGCCCTCGGGCCGGGGCTCCCCGCTTCCTCACGCGCGGCCACGATGGCCTCGGCCCTCTTCTCTTCCATGGCCTGTACGCCCTCCCCGTGAGGGTCGGCTCCCAGCGCGTCGGGGTCACCTCTGCGCGCCGACTACCCCAGCCCGGTCTCTGTCCTGCCGGTTCGCAGAGGCGGTCTCACACCCACTGTCCGACGGACTAGCCTCGCCGGGATGCCCCTGTACCCCGAAGGCCACACGCCCAAAGTCGCCGGTTTCTGACTTCCAACTACCTCCACCGTCTCCGGAGTTACCAGGCCGATGGCGTCCTGCAGACCCCCTCCTCCTCCCTTCACATACCCTCTGCCTCTCCGTCCTCTCAAGGCTCTGGCAGGACGACTGGATCCTGTGACCCGTGGTCCCTCCCGGACCCCTCCCACGCTCCGGGAGCATCCCGCTCGGCTCTCCACAGCCCCGCACCGGCCCGGGCTGCAGGGGGCTCCCAGCAGAGGCGTCCATGCCCAGCCCAGACGCAGGCCACCGCGCTGCCCCCACCGCCTCCTGAACACGAGCGCTCGGCGGTAACTCAGGACCCTCCACCTGCGGACCGCAGCCGGCAGACGCTGCGGCCCTTCCCACGAGCTCCGGCTCCTCCAGGCCTGCCGGGCCCCTCGCCAGCACTCTCGCTCTCTTCGCGGCCTTCCTCCGCGCTGTGCCTTCATCCTGGGGGGCCCTGCCCGCCCACACGCTCCCACGTGCGTCCCTAACGCGGCTCTTCTCCGTCGCGGATCGCCAGCTACTTGCCGCCCTTACCGCGTTGACCTTTTGTTGATCTTCCTCAAGCGCAGGCTCAAGACCCAGCCTTCCTCATCTCCCCAGTTCCCCTGGATGTGACCTAGTGACAGCTGAGAGGCGCTGGCGTCTCTCACGCACATCTTCTCCGCGGGCAACCGGGAGGCGAGCGGTGGGTACGCGCACGGATGAGCCGCAGAGGCGTGAACCCCAAGCTCCTCTGCCTCATGTTCTGTGGGCACTGGGAGCCAAGCTGTATGCCCACCGCTGTCCCCTTTTCACGATACACAGGCCACCGTGTTGTAGGGAGCCTTGGCGTCCAGCCCCCGGGTGCTGCAGGCGGAGGCTTGACAGAAATCCCGGGCGGCAGAACAGGACGCTGGGCCCAGTCCCTGCAGCGAGGCAGTCGCGCAGACTGCACATTCCCAACAAGGACGGGTGCCCGAGTCCTCCTCGGGCAGGGTGATGTCGCTCTTTAACGCAGGGATGGGCCTGGGTCACTTAGGTATGATCCGCAACTCAGTTCAGCTCCAAAGCAGACTATGATTTTGCGTGAAGCACATGGACAGACATCCGCTGGGAGCTGACGGTCATCACTGCCCAGGTCTTCGTGTCACTACACACAAACCAGGAGGCGATGGGCACTTGGCATTTCCAACAACCCAACAGACTCTCTCACCTGGAAATCCCGCCATGTCCTCAAACACGGTATGTCCCAAATCAAACCCCGCCTACTGCCAGCCCTGGCTCTCCGCTCATCTCTGATCATGGCCTCGCCCCCCACCCCATGATGACCCGTGCTGCAGCCGGTCTCACACATCTGTCCCTCCCCTCTGCTCGCAGCCCGGCCTCACGCAGTCCTGCAGAGCACCCCCACCCGGCCTGTCTTCTCCTTCCAATCTTTCCTACCATGGCTGCCAGGTTGCTCTTCCCAAGCGACACCTTGAACAGGTCATAGTCCGCTTGCTCTACAACGGACGCAGATTCTCTGCCTGCAGAGCAAAGGACTCTGTGATGGGACCCTGAAGCTTCCCGGGCCTGGCATAGTTTCCGTCCCTCCCTTCTGCTCCACGGCCCCCCATCTTGCTGTGCCCCCCGCAGAGTGCCCCCACCCTCCTGTTCCCTCCTTCCATCGTCCCCTTCTCCCCTCCTCCACCCGTGTCTCGGCCAAATGGCACATCACACCCATTCATGCCCACCTCAAATGCCACTTCTTCCGTGAAGGCTCTTTCCTGCCCTCCTCGTTGGGGAGGTTCTCGCCACACCCTCTTTTTCGGCCTGTTCTATCTGGGATGTGTCGTCCATGTGTGTGTCTTATCCGGCAGCTAGTTTATCTGTAACTTCCCCGCTGTGTCGAATGACATAGAAACAACATGCTGTTTCTCAGAGTGCGGTCTGGCTCTGCAGCGAGGGAGGGGACCGTCTCCCCCACCCCGTTCTGCTCCAGCCCCGGCCAGCCTCAAGCAATGGGGAGCTTGTGGGAACCCTGTGACATGTGTGTGTGTCTACGTATAAAAACCTGGTTCAAATGAGTGTGAAGGTGGACATATCGATACCCAGTTGAGGTCTATTGGAATGAACTGAATAAATTGAGGGCTGTTGGCTTCCAAGGTCTGCGCAAAGTCCTGTAAATTCCGCCATTGGAGTTCTTTTCAGAAAGCCCCTGGAAAGTCTCACGACGGCTCCCTGAGAGTGGTGAGACCTCATGGCGTCTGTGAGGACACCGGCGCGGTTTGACTTATCAGATAAGCCAGCCTTTATGCAACAGAGCCCAGAGGGTCTGAGACACAGCACAAAACATGGAGGTGTGAGGAGGAGCGGTGTGAGGAGTCGGGATGACCCTGGCGGGCCCCGGAGCACCCTGCCAGAGGCTCGCCGACTGGAGAAACGCAGAAATACGGCATGGGAAGCGCACGCGGGTCCTGTGCGGTCCCGGCTAGGCAGGTCCTGGAGACAGTGTTTTGAGCTCCATGGAGGGCAGCCATATAAAGCCAGTTAAGTGATTAATCACGCCAGCAAGGATTTAGGTGCCTCTCTCTAAACCTTGCTTTCCTGTTTTGGGTCCTTTGTCACCACTCTTTGCCCACCTGTGAATTCAGAAAATCCCCAGCCAATTTGCAGAGAGACCTTAAACACTCACATGGAGCTGGGCTCCAGATTTTGGACAGTGTGGTTGGGACAGACAAGTACAGTAAAGGAATGTACTGACCCAGCATCCGTGGGCCGGAGAGGGCTTCCTTATGAAGGAGGCCGCCGCCCGTGGGACGCAAGGGCGCAGAGGGATGGCTTCCCTTCAGAAGCGGGTCTCAGAGTCAGACCTTCACTTCCGAAGCCTGGCTGCTGGTAAGAGCTGATTATCTCCCTCCTTATCAGAACATGTGGGGTTTGTTCACGCTGTGCCTTCTCCCGGGGATCCCAACCTCGTGATGTTTTTTACCTTTTCCAAAGTCATTAGGAAGAGCTGCTTGTAAGATACTGTGGTAGTTTCTCCGTAAGCACTTGATCGTCTACCAGTGATGACCCCGTTTTCCTGGGCTGAAATTTACCCATGGATTGTGGCTGGCAGTTTGTATGGGGGTCACCTTCCATCTGGGTCTCACTCTGTTATCAGCAATGCAGCTTGGGTAGAGTGAGCTGGGTTTAAAGAAGGGAAGAAAAGTGAATAATCTGATGCAGGAAGTTTGGGTTTAGTAAGTACTTAGAAAGCAGCTTGAACACGAGAATGAGACTACTCTAAGTGCGCAAGAAATCATTAAGGTTTTCCGACTTTTTTTACGTCATTAGAGAATTAACTAAATAATATGCATGTGACTTAGTCTGGTGAGCCGTACGGGCGTGTGCATTTTGTCTCTGCCATCTTCCTCAGGAAGCGAAGAATTATCCCACCTGTTTCCCTACTAAGAACGGGAATAAAGGCAAAAGAGAAGAAGCAAGAAGTAATCCAAAGAATCCCACAATTAATTGGGTTTTCCACGCCGTTGCTGGAAGCGCTGAGGA
The DNA here is from genome assembly GCA_004024605.1 of Pteronura brasiliensis. Classification (NCBI taxonomy): domain Eukaryota; kingdom Metazoa; phylum Chordata; class Mammalia; order Carnivora; family Mustelidae; genus Pteronura; species Pteronura brasiliensis. The sequence goes on from PJEN01003676.1 coordinate 90,761, forward strand.
TTGAACTATGAGTCAGACGTCTTGATGGAAAAACAAGAGTGTGAAATTTATCTCAGAAAAATAGCCCAAGTGTTTCCTTGCATCCATTATTACAAATCAATATGCAATTATCAATAAGGTAAGTATTTCTGATCATTTTAGTGACTTGCTAATCACTTGTACTAACGGTGCTGTGGTAGCACAAAACACAAATTATTAGTCCCATTTGGTCTTAGACGGCATCATATTTTATGCCCTATTTCCTTTGTCAATTATGATTGACTAATGTCTGGCTTAATTAAGCTAATGTCAAGACTGTCATTCCCAGAACTCATATCACTTAGTCGCTGAGACAAGAGACACGCAGGCTTTTTTAATTCAAGATTTTGTAAAGTGTTCTCAGATATAAGGCTTTTTGAGAGCTTAGAACATAAGCTTTTGAAGTCGAAGAGAAAAGGGTAGTTGAAGACTCAAATCTTGCCATCCAAAATCCACAGCGTCATGAAAGAAAAATTCAAAATTGACTCATCCCTTCAAAATGGAAACTACCTCTGTGTACCACGTGCAGCACCGTCCCGACCGGCCTCGACTGCGCCAGATAGCGCCCCACCACCACATCTGTGCTGCCGTCTAAACCATTTAGTTGCGTAAAAGGCAGAATCCTGTTATCATGAAGATAATTACAAGCAGTGTTTTCAGGGAGTCCGTACCAGCTCCCACGTACACTCAAAGAGAACAAATAAAAACCAAGAACATGAAGCTTGAAGTGCCGGGGGCATGCAGTCGGTTGAGCGTCGACTCCTGATCTCGGCTCAGCTCATGATCTCAGGGTCATGGGCCCTAGCCCCGCGTCAGGCTCAAGCTCAACACAGTCCGCTTGTCCCTGTCCTTCCCCCGGCTTGTGTGCTCTCGTGTGCTTTCTCTCTAATAAATAAATAAGTAAATCTTTCAAAAAAAACAAAGAACATGGTGCTATACTGTCCACGGCAGACTGTACACGGTGGAGAGAGTCCCCAGGACTCTGGGGTCTCGGCCTCCTCACCATCACCTCATCCTGAATGAGAAGATAAAGTTGGTCCTTTGAGAATGGGACTGGGTGGGAGCAGGAGAGGATGGGCAGTCCAGGCAAAGCCAAATCCCAGTTACGGTGGGAGTTGTATCTTTATCTTCCTGCCATGCTCCCAGTCACATAAATGGACTGGGGTGAGGTCTGGCAGGCTCCCAAGAAGCAGAGCCTGAGGCAAGGGTTCAGAGGCACTTGATGGATGGAAGGGATGCTTCTACAAGAACCTGTAGGGAGTGAACACATCAGGGCAGAAGGGAAAGGGCAGACCACAGCGGCCCAGTCTGCCGCCGGATGGGCCAGTAGGCTGTGTGGTATGAGCTGCATGGGTCTGCTTAGACTGGATTATTTTGGGACAGTAAATGCATCTTCTCTTCCTTAAGATCTTCTTAGCAGCATTTTTTTTTCTTTAAGATTCATTTATTTGACAGAGACAGAGATCACAAGTAGGCAGAGAGGCAGGCAGAGAGAGAGGAGGAAGCAGGCTCCCCGCTGAGCAGAGAGCCCGATGCGGGGCTCGATCCCAGGACCCTGAGATTGTGACCTGAGCTGAAGGCAGAGGCTTAACCCCCTGGGCCACCCAGGCACCTTAACAGCATTTTCTTTTCTGTAGCTTACTTTACGAAGACAGTACGCAGCACACATGACATACAGAGTGTGAGCTAACCTACTGTGTGTGTGACCAGTGAGGCTTCCACTCAGCAGCAGGCTGTTAGCGGTTAAATTCTCTGGAGTCAGAGTTACATCTGGATTTCCAACTAGGCAGGGGTCAGCACCCCTAACCCCACATTGCTCAAGGGCCAACCGTACACTTATGCACAAGAAAGGTGGAAATGTGGAAGGAGAAAAATAATGGGCAGAGGAAGGATAAGAGAAAGAAACCGAGGGCGCAGCAGAGAAGTCGGGGAGAGGCCCGCACCGCAGGGAAGCTGGGTCGCGCCGGAACAGAACGGCCGACTGAGAGAAGGCGACCGAAAGGCACACAGAACTCCAAACCAGTCATACTGAAGACGCGACAAGTCCCATAGGAATTTTAAAAACAGGCAAGCACCATGCTGTTTTGAAATGCTGCTGTGGAAATTGGCTCCCGTGTTGCGTTGTTAGGTTGTGAGGGCCGCACGACGACGGGGCATAAGCGGACTGGTTTAAGGCAAGAGACACTCACAAGGCCCGAAGTCCAGAACCCAGGTGTCGGGGAGGGCTGGGCTCCCTCCGGGGCTGCTGGGGAGACCCCCCCCAACTCTCAGCTCCTGGTGCCTCTGGGCAGTCCCCTGCTTCTCAGCTACGTCGGACCCTGTCGTCACACTGGCATCCCTGCGTCTGCGTCCGGCTCCAAGAGGCCCCTCTTCATCGGGACACCAGTCCTCTTGGGTTAGAGCTCACCCTAGTGAACTCCTCTGAACTTGGTCGATGCCGCAAAGACTATTTCCAAATAAAGTCACAGTCTGAGGTCCTGAGGGTTTGGGCTTCAAGAGATCTTTTGTGTCACACAGTCCAACCATAACAGATGTTAATGTGGGAAGAAACAAATCCAGATGAAAATCTTTACATCCCAAACCCCAAGAAATGACAAGAGGCTAGCTTTTAGGAGCAAATCACAAAACCAACAAGCCAGAAGTGGGGACCTGAAGCAGTAGGAGAAATTTTAAGTGACGTACTATACACAACTTCATTTTTGAACAGCAAACAACGACCAGCTAAAGCAGAAGCGATGAAAGTCGATTGTGAACAAGGTCATGAACAGCCCCCACTGACAGCGGTTCCAGGTACGATTTTTCAATTTCTACGCTTTACGGTGGCACAAGAACAAGACGCATTCAATAGAAAACACACCTCGAATTTTGAAATTTGGATCTTGTCCTGGGCGAGAGGCACGTGGGACAGGCTCCCTGATGACGCGGGTCAGCGGCTCCCAGTCGGGCCCGCGATCACGGGGTAACGGCTGGTACACGGAGAGCCGTCCCGCACCCAGACAGCCGTCCTGTCACGTTCGGTGCGGGACTCTGTGATCACAGGAGCTGTGCGGCCCCTCGGTATGACATCGGCTTTGCGCGGGGCCTTGCTGCCCAGCCGTGGGCTGACGGAAGTGTTCTGAGCACACGGACGTAAGCCAGTCTAGGCCGCGGTGTTTGATGTTAGGTACATTAAATGCATTTTTGATTTAACAACGTCTTCAGCTTACAATAGGTTTATCTGGACGTACCCCCACTGTAAGTCAAGGGAGATCTGTAGTTTTATTTCCTTTTTTTTTTTTTTTAAGATTTTTATTTATTTATTTACGAGAGAGATTGGGGGAGAGAGCACAAGCAGGGGGAGCAGAGGGTTCTCCTCAGAAGCAGGCTCCCCAGTGAGCAGAGGGTTCCGATGTGGGAGTCGATCTCAAGGCCCCGGGATCATGACCCGAGCCGAAGGCAGACGCTTCACCGACTGAGCCCCCCAGACGCCTTAAAGTTTTATTTGTCGCCCGTGACAAATGCAGGGTGCTCGGTAATTATCATCAGCTGACTAACGGATGAGCTACTGCTCTCTGTCACCTAAGATAGTTTCCCTGTAATGTCACCATGGTTTAGGTCACATTAGTCAATGGACGCCTGCTTGAATAGGGCCTCTGGTTCTGCAATTTTGGGGGAGAACAAAATGTTTACTTTTATTACAATAACACTGTTACCGGCGAATATGTCTTCGTCAGCAGACAAATGGGCTTCTGGGCCGCACCGGGAGGCAGCCCTCCTCCTGCAAGCAGGGTCCACATTTGGTGGACAGTGCACGTGTGTTTCTCTGCACACGGTTCACTCCCAAGAGGAAGAAAAGCCTCAGCATCCGGGCTGTCCCTTATGCACCCTCACCAGTCACATGGGAGAGCTCACTCTTCCTGGGGCAGAGAGTCTGTGTGTGTGTGTGTGTGTGTGTAAACACAGAAAAGCTAGAAACAAGACAGTCATAGACTTTCCTCCACATGGAAGAAAAAGGACACGAGGAATGGGGAGATACCTCCCCGACAATAATGTCAAAAAAAATAGAAAATGTGATCAACAGATTAATGTAGTTGACCTTCCATAAAATTTTAGTGAGAGATTATTGTCAGATATGGGGAAAATTATGAATGATGAGCAAAAAAACGAATGTAGTAGAAAAAATAAGGCAGTTGCTTTTAGGAAAACAAAAACAAAAGAGCCATAATCGGTGTATTATAAATTCTGTTAAACTGTGAATAAATTTTCTGGTGATGAACGTAATGTTGATATGGTTGGATTTAGGTCTATCGTTTTGTTATCTGTTTTCTGGTTTTGGTTCCTCTGATCCTCCTTTCCTAACTTCTTCGGAATTGATCCATTCTTCCAACCCTGGGCTGACAATTCCCACCCGGCTCTGCCCTGGGGTGTGCATCACTGTCCTATACACACACACACAGGCATGACCTACGCCACACACCGGGGAAGTGACGTCTGCCTTCCCACTCATCCGTCTTACAGAAATTAGGAGAAGAAACTTTAAGGCACACAGCCTTTCTCTTTACAAAAAGGCATACAGACTTTTTTCATGTTCTTTATTCATTCCTGTGGATCTGGATTTCTGTCCGGGGTCATGAAAACAATCCCCTTCGATCCGCTCTCACCGTTTTGCCAGCAACGAAGCATCTTTACAGAATCTTCTAGTTTGAATTCTAGAAACACTGCGGGTCAGAAGTCCGGGGTGACAGCCTTCTTCTCTCGGAATAACCGCGTTCCCGTCTCGTTGTCTTCTGGACTCGTCTCTGACAAGACACCAGCGTTCACTCCCGTCCTTGCCCACTCGCAGTAACTTGCAGATTTTTCTCCGGCTCCTTCAAGATACTCTGTCTTTGGCTGCAACAGTTTGATGTGCCTGAATGTGGTGCTGCTTTCTTTGTATTTATCCTGCTTAAAGTCTGTGGCGCTTTTTTAATATGGAAGATTTGCTTTTCACAAAATTCAGGTAATTTTCAGCTACTGTCCCAGTACTTTTTTCCTGCTCATTCTTGCTCTCGTCTCCTTTGGGATTCCTCCTGCATGTGTGTGGTTGGTGGATGCTGTCCTACAGGACAAGGTGTCTCTTCCATATCTTATTTTCCAATATTATTTCTATTTTTCGGATAGAATGGTTCATTGGACCCTTCCCTCTAACATCCGGAATCCATGCCTAAGCTCATCCTATTAACTTTTCATTTTGTATACGGCACTTTCCCATTTTCTTTCTCCCTTTGCTTTGTTTGTATAATTTACATTTCTGTGTTAATACTCCCCCATCCGTCCCTTGGTTTGTGCCGTCCACTCGAATGCTGTCATAGACGGCATACGTGTGTATGCCGGCAGTACTGCCTCGCCTGCTGATCCCGACATCTGGGCCACCGTGGTTGAGTTTCCAAAAACTGCATTTTCTCTTGACTCTGACTCACATTATTCCATTTCTTCGCGTATCTAGTAATGTTGTATTGCATGCGGGACTCGGTGGACAATCTACTGCAGTGAGGGGAAATCCCACACAGACGTTCACACTGTTCAGGCAAACAGTGAAATTAGTGGTTCTTATTTTTGGTTTTGTTAGCCTTGGTTTTACCCTTCCTCGCAGTGGGACTGTTCTGGTTTACAGCATATGTTTGGGACATGTCTCCTACTATCGACTGTGGACTTTACTCTTAAGGTTAGCCTTTCTGAAATTTTAAGTCCCTTCCAGAATCTTCACTGAGGTCTCTCCAGGGCCGAGGCCAGTACTCCGCCGTCACCCGGAGCTGTGAGCCTTCCAGTGCCAGCGTTTGGCTCTCGGGCTGCGGCAGGTGGTCTGACGAAGCCTCCCGGAGTTTCTCCCTTTGCCTAGGTATGCCCCAGGCATCCCCCATGCAAGCATCACTCGGAACCCCATGCCTGGACCTCCTCTCTGCACAGCACCCTTCTAGGAAACCCCGCCAAAGTAGTTCCAGCCACTTCAAAGACCTGAACTCCAGCCTGTCCTCCACGCGGAGAGACCACCTCCGGGCTGAAACCAGAATAATCACGGGGCAGCGCCCGGCTCACTTCCTAAGTTTCTCTTCTCCTGTGATGCTCATTTTTAAATGCCTGGAAAAAATTGTAGCCTATATTTTGTGGTTGGTTTCAGTGGAGAGAAAGTCTGTGTCATGGCTTGTAGGAGACGTCTCTGAAAAATACTTCATAAACGTCATCACGTAAATGCGAGCACAAACTGGAGAAAGAGCAGGATGAGTTCTAAAGGGATGTGTGCGGCCAGGGGAGAGAGTAATAGAATGAGCACATTGATAGGAGTTTGAGGCTGATCTATGCTGATGATTTATTTTGAGTTACATAGTTACATAATAACGGAAATTCTGAAAATGTAAATAACAATATAGTTTGGGAGGGAGGGAATAAGAAAGAATGTGTGTAAGCTTAAAGAGAAGGGGGTAGATAAGAAAGCTCTGTCCTCATCTTGCGGACGTAGACAGTCCATCGCAGCATCTAAAAGTGAAAAGTGAAGACAGCACTGCATGCTGCTTCTTCAGAAATACCGAGGGAACACAAGGGAAGCGCCATACATGTGACTGTGCTTGCCTCTAGGAAGTGCTATGGGATAGCTCTGGGACCACGGGTTTTATGGAATCTGATCGTGCGCACGCATACTTCTACCACAAAAGACAAATGCACAGAAATGTGGATAAATGTGGTGGCACTTAAAGAAACAGAAAGCCAATGGATTCTCAAACATGTCAGAAAATCGGTTTTCATTGAAAGTCTAATTACGCCATTTTTTAGGCACTTCTGTTGCTACATACAACGTATAGTAACGTGCAAAAGTGTTGCTGGTGACATTCAAGTCGTTACAAAGCCCGGGAACTGTGAACCAACCCAAGAAACTGAACATGATTTACTTCCCAGAAGTCCCTCCTACCTCCACCCGCACAGACCACTCGCCTCATTCGTAATTACTTCTTTGGATTTCTTAACCAGGCCTTCATGAATCCCTACAACATACAGTTTAAATTTGCTTATTTTTTAACTTTATACAATAGAATTACATAAGTATAACTTGTGTGTTTTGTTTTTTATTCATTCAACCTTGGGTTTATACTTTTATCCATATTGTTGCTCGTAGCAACATTTTCTTTTCCCGAGCGAGGAAACTCTCTGAATGAATGCGCCCGAGTTCATCCATCCATTCTATCATTCCACGGTCGATGGACACTTGGGCCACTTCCAAATTTGGGCTATGATGAGGAAAATATAACGATATAATAAGCCTTGTGATTATTAATCATTTATTTAATACTTATATTTATTTATACTTTAATAAATGTGTTGTTTAATGCTTATTAAATAATGATCAATATTGATTTCATTTCATAGTTATTCATATAATTCAATATTCTATTATGTCTGAGATATTATTTTTATGAAATATATTTTATGAAATTATCAATTCTAATATTTTAATTACATATTTTTTATTTAAAACCTATACAATTGTTTCTTCTGAAAACAATGACAATTTGCTGTCTTCCATTACAAACTTAATAGTCCTGACCCTTTTTTTCCTTTTCTTACTGTACTAGCCAGGACGCTCCGTTCCATGCTTCAGCAGTGATCGCAGTGACAGGAGGAACCCTTTTCTTGACCACCATTGAAAAGGGAACTTTCTCAAACATTTGTTAAATGCAGTGTTGATTGTGGGTTTTTGTAGCTCCTCTTCATCTGATTATGAAAGCTCTAGTTTACTCACTCTTTAGGCTGATGCTGAAACTGGTCAAGCACTTCTCTCGCATTACTGGGATGATTGTGTAATTTTCCTGTATCCTGATATTAGTATCCTGCTAAGATGGAAAATAATTAACTGACTGTTTTAAATGTTAAACCAACCTTGTATTCTTTGGATAAATAGGACTTAGTCAAAATCTGTTTTTTTAAAAGACTTTATTTACTTATTTGAAAGAGACAGAGGGAAGACAAGCAGGGGGAGTGGGAGAGGGAGAAGCAGGCTCCCCGCCAAACAGGGAGCCTGACGTTGGGCTCGACCCCACGACCCTGAGATCCCAACCCGAGCCGAAGGCAGACATTTTAACGACTGAGCCACCCAGGTGCCCCTTAGTTAAAATCTATTATCCTTTTAACATATTGCTGAATTTGGTGTACTATTACCGTAAAACTCATCAATAACTTCCCCCAAAATAACCTGAAATGCATTGGCCATTTTTTCCTTTCCTTTCTCAAACCGGGCTCGTTAAAGTTCTTAACTTCTTTGGGGGTTGGAGGGGACTAGGGTAGCTGTAGGGACTCAATAATTCCTAAGAAGTGGGAAAGTAGAGGACAGGTCCCTTAGTCCCCAGCATTCTCCCAGCCTAATCTGTGGGTCCCTCTGAAAGTCCAGGCACCAGAGCAGTCAGAATCTTCCCCATAACATTAAGCCAAAAAGTGACAAACCAAAACAGAAAGGAAAAGGGCATGGGGAAGAAAAGACAAGAAACAGAAAAAGATTTGTAAAACAATAGAGTACACATAAATAACCCCAGGGGCTGAGGCATGTTTGCAACCCCGGGCTCTGCCCGGGAAGCACAAGCCACTGAGCTGTGCAAACTGACGTGCCCACTCGGGAGCCTTGCAGTAACCCAGCGTGCGTCCGTACGGAGGATTTACTGGGTCTCATTATAATATTACAGTGGGCTCTACCCTATTTTGAAAAATCTTACATCTGTGTCCATGAGTAGAATTAGTGTGGAAATATTCCTTATGCATTTATCCCTAGGATCAAATTTACAGGTCATTTAAACAAGTTGCAAAGCACATTTCTTCTGCTGTCGAGAGGAATGTGGGTAAGGATGGGACGGCTTCTGGGAAGGTATCAAATAACCATCTAGGGAAACCAGCGGACCTGGGGTTTCCTTCTAAGGGAACACTTAGTGCTGACTTAATCCTTTTCTTTTAAAGATTTCAGTTATTTATTTGAGAGAGAGAGAGAGAGATTGAGAGCACAATCTGGGGTGGGGGGGCAGAAGCAGACTCTCTGCTGAGCAGGGAACCTGACGTGGGGGTCGAACCCAGGACCCTGGGATCGCCACCAGAGCTGAAGGCGGGTGCTTAACCCACTGAGCCACCAGGCGCCCCTGCTGATTTAACTCTTTAAAGGTTTTAGACAATTGCAGTTTTCTGTTTCTTCTTGAATCAGTCTCAATTTATTTGCTCCCAAATTTGTCCTCTCTATTTTCAAATTTATTGGTGTAAAGTTGCTAATAATATCTTTTTTCTAAGACGTCTGTGTGTTTGGCATCTGTGTGATTTTTTTTCCAACTGCAGTGTAGTTGACATTCAATTTTATAGTAGTTTCGGGGGTACAACCTAGTGATTCAACGCTTCCGTGCGTGACTTAATGCTCAGCGGACAAGTGTAGTTACCACCCGTCACCATACAAAGTTCCTACGGTATTATTCACTATATCCTCTGCGCTGCACGTCTCATTCCCATGAGTGACTCATTTTATAACTGCGAGTTTGTACCTTTTAATCCCCTTCACCTACCTTGCTCACCCCCACCTCCTTCCCCTCTGGTAACCACCAGTTTGTTTTCTGCATTTTATGAGTATGTTTCCCTTCACTGTTTGTTCTGTTTCTTAAGTCCCACACACGAGCACAATCATACGATGTTTCTGTCTGACTTCACTTACTGTATCCTCAAGATCCATCTAGATTGTTGCCCATGGCAAGGTTTCGTTACTCTTCGTGGCTGAGTACTATTCCACTTTATCTGTATCTACGCATTTCAATCCCGTGTTCTTCGGCCACTAACCTCCTGATGGACACGTGGCTTGCTTTCATACATTGACTATTATAAATAACGCTGCAATAAACACACGGGTGCATACACCTTTTCAAATTAATATTTTTCTTCTCTTTGGGCAAATACCCAGTGGTGGAATTACTGGACCACAGAGTAGTTCTAGCTTTAATTTTTTTGAGGACCCTCCATACTCTTTTCCACAGTGGCTCCCCCAGTTTGCTTCCCCCCCGACAGTGCACGAGGGTCCCTTATTTCCACATTGTCGCCAACATGTGTTGTTCCTCCTGTTTTCGATTCTAGCCATTCTGACCCGTGTGCGTGGCATCTCCGTGGATTTGATTTGATGCTCCCGATGCTGAGTGGTGCAGGGCGTCTTCTCACATGCCTGTCGGCCGTCTGGGGGTCTTCTTTGGAAAGATGTCTATTCAGGTCCTCAGCCCATCTTTCAATTATATTCTTTGCTTTTTAGGTGTTGAACTGTAGCTGTTCTTTATGTATTCGGATGTTAGCCCCTTACTGGATGTAACATTTGCAAGTATCAATCCCGTTCACCGGCTCGCCTCTCGTTTTGTCGACTATCTCCTTGGCTGTGCTGTTTTATTCTGCTATAGTCCAGTGGTTTATTTTTACTTTTGTTCCCCTTGTCTGAGAAAGCATAGCTAGAAAAACGTTGCTAAGGCCAGTGTCAAAGACATTATGTTTTCTTCTAGGGTTTTTTTAGTTTGAGGTCTCATATTTAATCCAATTTGAGTGTGTGTGTGTGTGTGTGTGTGTGTGTAAAAAAAGTGATCTAGTTTCATTCTTTTGCATGTGACTGTCCAGTTTTTCTAGTGCCACTTGTGGAAGAGACTGTCTTTTTCCCCGCTGGATACTCTTGCCGGCTTTGTCATAGATTAACTGACCACATAAGCATGGGGTTTTTTTCTGGTTCTCTAGCCCATTCCAGTGATCGATGTGTCTGTTTTTGTGCCAGTGCCGTGCTTTTCTGATTTCTATAGATTTGTGGCATAATTTGAAATTAGACTGCGATACCTCCAGCTTTGTTCTTTCTCATGATTGTTTTGGCTAGTTGGGGTCTTTTGTGGTTCGACACCAATTTTAGCATTATTTGATCCAGTTCTGTGAAAAAATGCTCTTGGTATTTTGATGGGGCCAGCAGTGAACCTGTAGAATGCGCTTCCGGCCCGTGAGCGTGGAACATCTCTCCACTTGTTTGTGCCGTCCTCGGTTTCTCTCGTCGGGTGTTTTACAGTTTTCAGTATCGGTTTTTCACGACTTCTGTTTCTCATCAGTTTCACAAGTGGTTTTGTCAATTTTATCAGTGTTACCGAAGAATGAGCTTTTAGCTATTTAAGGTTTGGTTTTATTTTACTTAGTTACTCCTCTTCGTTATTTACTTAATTCTTCCTTCACAAATGCAAGAGTAACCCAAAAAAGGGAGGTAGAGATGAAGTGGACAGTTTGGGGGGAGAGTCTAGCGAGAATGACTCAACAACACTCCGGTGTCGTTATCTCTGACGTCCTGTTGGTCACTGTCCTTGAAGAGCACTTTTGATTGTTGGTCACCCAAGCTCTGGGACAGATGTGCCTTCCCACAGAGCGCATTTACGCTCCCGTCTAAGAATGCGGGGGGCACTAGTGGTTGCAACCAGCTCAGACCAATTCCACGGCCCCATTTTTCGTGGTCTTTGTAGTCCAGACCGTAGGCACCACGTGCAAAGAGTTGATCTGTGGCTGCAAATTCCCCCCAATTTTTTCTTCCTTTTCCTTCTCCTTCTCTGTTTCCTTCTAAGGCAGTTTCCTTAAAACCCCCTGTGGTTGGGGCAGAGAGTGAGTTTAGACACGGTTCACTCTTACTCCAAGTGTGATTGCCCTTTTCGGGATCCCAGCTTATGGTCAGGATGTCTCCCTTTAAGGCTGTAGATTTTTGGTTTGACTTCTGTTCATCTTGTTTTGAATGAGCAAAAACCAAACTCATGGGGGTGGGAGGGAGGTATAGCAAACGCTCCTGGGGCTTGAGCACCTCTGATGAGCGTAAGTGATACAGACACAGTGTGTACACGTACTGCTAGCGCTCCTCACAGACGCTCATAAAGCAGTCTGTTCCTACTGTCTTCAGATTTCTGATGCATTTGAAGTAATTGTTGAGAAATACGTAACACTGTGCTAGAGAATGTTTTCCATTGTTTTTAGCTGGAGAGTTAATTTGACTAATCCAGGCTGCGGTTTCTGGAAACCAGAAGCCACTATTTAACTTCCAAGTATTTTTATATGTTTCTTTTACTACAATAAAACCAAAGGAAAAGACACATAATAGACATGAAGGAGGCAGAGAAGGAGCTGTGTACAAGACCGACGTGGGGTAGAGGAGACCGTCTGGAGCAGATGCAAGCTTTCACAGGGAAGGCATTTCGGCAGAGTCTTAAGCACGGAGAAGAAAAGTCCGGACAAAGACAGAAACGTGGGCACGTCAAGAAGAGTCAGTGGCAAAAATGGAAGTAAGAGGTCCGAGAGCAGGGCCCCGTCAGGGAGGGACGTGGTGTGGCTGCCCCTGCAGCCCCGAGCTTGTAGGCCAACTGCAGGCACATGGGCCAGGACAGCTTCTGGCCTGGTGCTGTCATGGTCACGGTCTCCTCACTCCCTTGATGGGAATCCATCCCCCACGCCTGCCCTGCAGCTGCTCGTCTGAATCAGAGGGACTTGTCTTCCTGAGCCCTGACAGCTCTCAGTGACGTTTCGCTCACCCTCTGATTCTGTGGTCCTGACCCCTTGGCTGGCTCTCAGCCTTGGTGCCAACCGATCTGCATCCCTATGGGCTCTCCTGGGACTGTGGGCGGGGCCGTCACCAGGATCTGAGTGAGGAGGAGAGCAGCTTCGTGGGAGAAGGGCATGGGTGAACTTGGAAGCACAGAGTTTGCCGACCTGCAGGTTTCCAGGGGCTGGGAGATCTGTACGTGCGGCTCAGATGGATGCTTAGACTAAAAGGAAAAGTCTAAGAGTCGTTAGTGCACACGCAGTCCCCAAGGCCTCGGGGAGCCCTGCTGGGTCACGTGCATCAGACGGATGAGCCAGAAGGAACCTGGAGACGTCACACACCCCGCGGCCGGGGGAGGCCAAGTGAGAGCCGCCGGCCAGCAGCGTGGGGGTCCGGCCGCCGAAGGGCTCGCTCTGGTGATGGGCAGAGGAAGTGACGCCGTTTCTGAAATGTCTAAGTCATTACCGGGGGAGCTATTAAAATACAGTCTTCGAACAGAGGCTGTTAGAAAAGTGCAAAGTTTTGTTTCAAAGGTCTCTGGACCCTGGCCGGATCATGGCCATTTTATTGCTCCGCGTCAGTGGTCAGCGAACTAGGGTGGCAGCAGTGGGGACAGCGGTTCCCCGACTTGCGCGTGGCGGAAGCTGCTGGCTCGCACGCCTCACAGCGGACCCGGAGACGTGAATAGTGACATCGGCTGCGAGGGGCCTTAGACGTCGCTCGGAACCTCCCAATCACTGGTTTTTGAGAAAGAACTGAGCGCTAGCAAGGCTAGGGGACCTGCCGGCACCGAATCTGCAGAGTTGAAGGGTACAGACTCAAAGGGCGTCTGTCCTCCACGTCCAGGCCTCGCCTGCTAACAGCTACTCCAATGAGAAAACTCCACGATTTCCCGAGACCCCACAGCAGCAGACAAGACTGTTTCCCGCCCGACCCCACGAGACGCCGCAGTGAGCTCACAGGACTAAATGGTGCCAGCAACGCCTCCAGGGACCTGTGCGACCCTCCGTCCCACCCACCACCCCGCGCCCTCTCGGCTCGCCGTCCCCGGATGGCCCTGGTGGCCTGGCGCTCTCTTCACACTTGCATTTACGGCTGCAGAAAAGGGAACAGGGTGGACAGAAGCGTGAGAAGGAAAAGACACGCCTTCCTGTGAGACTAACGTGTTCTTTCCTTAGCCGGGACTTCTGGCTGCCTCCGGCCAGGCCGTGTCACATGGTCACTCCGAAGGGGGGAGGCTGGGAGAGGCTCTGAAGAGGCCTTCTTGTTATCATTTCCTGACTGGCTTGGGCCTTTGTCTCCTGTTGATTTTAACGCTAGGACATGATTGTGTTTCTCTTTTAGTATTTTCCTACTGACGTTCCCACACGGACAGAAGACTATGTGCGCATCTGACGTCTTGTTGGCCGCCACCCAGAACATCACACATCCCATTTATCCTCCCCCCGCGCCCGACCAAGCGCCGCGGGCACGTTCAGCGATCGCTGCCCTGCTTCCCCGGACGGTGCCACGCACGCGCGCCTCCGAAGGGCACACAGTCTATCGTGTCTGCTGTCGGGTAAACGGAGTCACGTTGTGCGTGTTCTTTTGGGACCTGCCTCCCCTCCATGCTCTGTCTGTACCGTCCATCCTGTCATCTGCCTCTGGGGCTTGGGTCTAATTTCACTGCGAAGGAGGATCCTGCTGGACAAAAAACCTTCGGCCTGTGTACGCAACCTGCTGTTGCTGGGCAGTGGGTTCCCCCCACTGAGGGCTGGTCTGAGCGACGTGCTTGGGAGGCGCTTGCACGTGTATCTTTACGCCCGAGTCCTGGAGGCGTCTCGGAGGCCTGGCTATCTTCAACCCGGCCGGACGCTAAGCTGCCGGCAAGTGCTTACAGCTGCACACCCTGCCCCGGGCCTGGAGCTCACACTGACGTGTCACGACCTCACCCACGTTTAATGCAGCCCAGCTTTTAATGATACGGTGCGAGAGCAAAGCAGTGGTGTCTCTGTTGTCTCTGAGGTTTTATTCTTTATTTCCCTGATGGCCGTTGAGACCGAGGACACTGTCACCTGTTTATTCTGTGATGTGGTCATGGAAGCCTTTTTGTTCATGTTCCTATTGGTCATTTTGGCTTTTCTTGCTGACCTGCAGAAGTCCTGTACATATTCTAGATACTGGTCCTTTGTCAGATATAGTTGCCCACAGGCTGGCTCATCTTTCCATTATTTTTATGGCATGCTTTGATGAATAGAGTTCTCAGTTTAACGTGTTACATTTAGTAATCTTTTCTTTTCGTGATCTGGGCTTCCTACAGCTACCTTACCCTAAATCCTTCCCCACCCTAAAGTCATAGAGATACTCTCCAGCAGCCCCTTCTAGAAGCCTTTACGTCCCCATTTGGTCTTCATGTTTCCCACTTCTGGTAATCACAGATGAAGACCCACCGGCTGGTCTCCCCGCCCTGGAGAAATCAATGTTCAAAGCCGGATGCATTCCAAAAGCTAGAAGCGCCCACCTCAGGGAACCAGAGGGTGGACTGATGGGAGGACCCCACACCAGCCGGCGGGGGGGTGGTTCCTGCTCCTTGGAGGATGGGGACGGGGACGGGGAACTCTTTAGTCCCTGTTTCCAGGTCTCTCAGTCTGGGACTGAGTGTGGTCTACACAGCGTGGGGAACCAGAAGCGTGCAGGCAGGATTAGAGCACAAACTCTGAGGAGCATGGAGGAACGCCGTAAAGGAGAGGCAGGACGGGGTTGCTACACCCCGCTCCCCGCAGAGCTGCTGAGCCCGAGCCACGCGTGCAGCAGACGCGACGTCCCCACCGGAGACAGAACACCCGGACACGTGCAGACGGTGCTCGGAAGCGGTCGCTGCCGCAGCCCAGCCGGAGGACGACCACGGAGGAAGGAAGCAGCGGTGACGGCGGAAGGACCAGCGTCCTGAACATCCTGGCTCAGTTTTCACGACGATGCGGATTCAGTCCAAAACTACCCAACACCCGAGGAACCAAGAAAACAGAACACATTCTTGAGAGAGAGGAAACCCAGCTGAGTGTGACCCCCAGCTTGCCTCCAGATGTTGGAATTTAACGTCTCAATCCTTGGTCTCTCCATTAACTTTTGTTGATGTCCTTCAGGGAGGCCCCTCCCTCCCTGTCGGGCTGGTCAGTTTTCCCAGCAGCACCTACTGGAAACCTCCATCCCTGCCCCACCGACCTGCCACACATCCCATGACCGCAAATCCCATCTCTAGATTTTCTGTCCCATCCGATTGCTCACACGTCCGCAGTACCCCCCCCCACCGTGGCTGTGCGGCTTCTCGGCACCACCCTGCCCTCCACACGCTGAGTCTCCCCACCTTGCCCGAGGCTGACCCGGCCGCTCAGACTCCTGTGCGCTCCAGGGAGCTCGCGAGGCCTGCTGGGAGACGAAGGGAGGAGAGGTCTGACAGAATGGGGCTTCACGTACTGGTGCAGGGTCCGGTCAGTTGGACGGTCCTTAGCCCACTCTCGTTGGGTTCTGGAAACTTCTCAGGACGAGGCTCTGCCATTTTTCCTGGACAGGCCTTTTGTTAGATTCATTTCTGAGTCTTTGACATTTTTGATGCTACCTTAATGGTGTCTATTACAAATACTTACTTTTTCTTTCTTTCTTGAAAACAGAAGTACAATGCAATACAGAATGCAATGTTTAGTATGTTCAACAATACGAAGCTCACTTATTAATTCTAGCAGTTTACCTATAGATTGGTTTGGCTTTTCCGTGTGCACAGTCACCCATGAAAACAAGAGTGTTATGTATTGCTTCATGGTTCTTATAACCTCGTTTCTTGGCAGTACGTGTGGCACTGGCTGAGACCTCGGGTACAAATCTGGAGAGGCACGGTGTTAGCTCACATCCCTGTGCAGACCTCGTCTCTCGGGCCTGTCTTCCACCTTTCCCCATCAGGTCTGGGGTCTGCTAGCCATCCTCTTGCCATCTTTATCAGATTAGTACATTCCTGTCTATTCTTAGTTTGCTCAGAGTTGTATTTTTTTAAATTATGAATACCTGCTCAACTTTATGAAATGCTTTTTGTAACTCTACCAAGGTGATCATATTACTTTTCTCACTTAATGTGTCAATATGATGGATTACACTGATTGATTTTATAAGGCTAGTCTCTTCCTGGAATACACCCATCTTGGTGGTGAGGTGTTCTTCCTTCTTGTTTTACTGATTTCCATTCCCCAGTGTTTTGTCCCGGATGTCTGCATTGTCGCTCTGAGGAGAGACAGGTGTGGACTTCTCCTTTCCAGGAAGCCTTCCTCCAGCTTCCATACCAGGGTTGTGCCAGTCCCGAACAACAGGCTGGGTACGTTTCTTCTCCTTTTGTTTTCTGAAGTCATTTGTGTAAGATCAGTACTGGTGTTCCTGAAAGGCTTCCAAGAGCTTACCGAGGTCAAGGCTGCCGAGTGGAGCAAGTCCTGGCCGGCTCGTAGGGCACTGGTCTTTCCTGTCCTCCCTCTGCTGGCTCATCATTGAGGGACCTCTCTCTCTCAGAAGCCCCAGGGGTTCGGTGGGAGCCAGGACCCATCTGGATGTGGGCAGGGACTTCCCACCCCAGGCAGGGGTGCAGGGGGCAGCACCGTGGCTGTGTGGCTCCAGCTTTGTGTTTTCATCTGATAACTGACCTCCGAGTGCCCTGCTGGACGGCGTCAGATCTTAGCACTTCCATCCTATTTATTCCCCAAATGCGGTCTTTCCCATTTCATTTCCCTGCAGCAGGAAGGGTTAGCCGGACCCTGGAAGCATCCTTCCTCGCTTTCCATGTCAGATGCTGCATCCGCCAAAGCCAAGCCAGCCCCTTCCTCCTGGTGACACGACAGGTGGTGGGACAATAGCTCTATCTTCTTTTCCGTGGAGTAACTTCAGCAGAAGCTTGGAGGAAGGTCCATCTTCACACTCAATCACAAGTTCCAGCCACACGGGCCGCGGCTATCAAGCAAACACAAGCTCAAATGTACACATTTTGTGAGTTAGCAGATTTCTTCGTGTCCTTGCTTAAATGAATAAAAAGGGAGAGCTTAGTTTCATCGGTCTGATCTGAGCAAGTCATACTAAACATCTTCAAGATGCACGTCTGAGAGCAGGAGTCAGAAGCACCGCAGGGATCTACAGCGGCGCCCACATTTGTGCGCTTGTGAGGAGAGAGAAACGTTCAGCTATGCCTGGCTTTCATCAAAATGCCAGTAAATCTTGTCTCCTCTCATTTCTGGGGTTTAGTGTCTAAAACTCACAATTTTCAATGTTCCTTGAATAAAGAAAAACAATATGAAGATGTTTCTGGATCTTTGTTCTATTTCGCTGGGAGAACACTGTGCCTGTCTAGCAGCGTTAAGGTGTTACTCCTTTTTCCACGACAAAAGAACACGGACTTAATTCGGTCTGAATCCAAAGGCATTATTACTTAAAAGAAAAAAAGAGCGAAGAAGGGAATTCTTTCAGTAATGTGCAGTGGGTTTTATAAACCACGACCCCACTCCTATCACAAGTGTGAGCCGCTCACGCCGCAACTCTCCTTCTGGAGATGATGTCACCAGGTGATGGCTAAGAAAGCATTACATCATTTCACGGATGCTTATTGTAAGTAAATGCAAGGAAAACGTCATTTAGGAAAAAGGCAACATAGAAACATTAAGGACCGAGAGTTACCAGAGGAACCTTTCAGAAGCTGAGTTGCTGGCAGGCGACACTCTTTCCAACAGAGGACGGGACAATGCCCGAGAGAGCACTAGGTCTCTCTTGATCTTGGGCAGGAGGATGATGTCTCCCCTGCGGGGCCGGGCACACGGGAGAGACTAGCCGAGGCCCATGATCCACGGGGCAGCAGCAGAGAGGAGGCTCAAGACCCCGTGATCCTACCGAAGGACACCCATCCCCGGAGACTTGTCCTTCCACTAGCCAACATGGGGCTCCAAACATCCCGGAAGTCCACTCTCAGATTCCGGGGGCCCGTTCCCTCCCCCGGGCACGTGTCCACAGCTCTAACCTCACATACCTGTTAATGTCATACCCGAAGACCCAGTCGCTGCCCCGAAGGGCCTGCCCCACTCCCGTCTCGATGGCGTTCCTGTTAGTTTCTTGGGAAGCAGAGGACACAAGGACAAGGAAGTCTACGTGAAAGTCGAACTGGCCTTTTTATCACTGACTGTGTGTGGTTCTTCCTCCCTGACAGCTGGAGGAAACCTGCCCGTCTCTGGGGAGGGGTCCTGGGGCCACGTGCTGAGTAGAGATGGGGGGCTGGACGCGGTCCTACTGAGCACTGACCCGCATTAGCAGCTCCTGGGAGAGGCCATCTCTGCAGACACACGGTCCCAAGTCTTGACCTGATTCTCTGATCTCCCACAAAGGAGGGAGGGAGGAGGGAGGGAAGGGAAGAAGGAAGGAAGGAAAAAGGAGAGAAGGAGGGAGGAAAGGAAGGAGGGGGAAGGGAGGGAGGAGGGAAGGAAGGAATTAAGAAAGGGAGGAAAGAAGGAGATAAAGATAGAAATACAAAAAAAAAAAAAACAGTAAGGCTGATAAGTTTTCTGGTTTGTTCACACTGACAAGTTTTGGGACTGAAGGATAAGGAATCCAGAGTAAGGCTGTTACAGGGTAGCCTAGGAAATGCCTGGATGTAGCATGTGTTCAAGAAGTCGTGATGAAAGTTAAGGAACAGAAATATTTTATCAACAAACACGGCACTTCAGGCTGGACCACAATAGCATGTAACCGAAGAAACTCATGTTTTCCAAATGGTTTTTGAAGTGCTGCACAGGGACGTTGAGGGGGCTCAGTCGTTAAGCATCTGCTTTTGGCTCAGGTCATGATCCCAGAGTCCTGGGATCACAAAGTCTGCTTCTCCCCTGCCTGTGTTCCCTCTCTTCCTGCTTTTCTGTCAAATAAATAGATAAAATCTTTAAAAATAAAAAAATAGGGGCACCTGGGTGGCTCAGTGGGTTAAAGCCTCTGCCTTCGGCTCAGGTCATGATCTCGGGGTCCTGGGATCGAGCCCCGCATCGGGCTCCCTGCTCCATGGGGAGCCTGCTTCCTCCTCTCTCTCTGCCTGCCTCTCTGCCTGCTTGTGATCTCTCAAATAAATAAATAAAATCTTAAAAAAAAATTAAAAATTAAAAAAATAAAGTGCTGAACATTTCTGCTGAATCTGTTCTAAGGGGGCATGAGTTTCGTTAACTATCATTAAATGCTCAAATATATAATCAATGAAACACAAATACAATGTCCCTACTTCTGATTGCTACTTTGTATTTTCCAAAATAAAGTTTAAGGAAGAATTTCATCATGAAAACTCCTTAAAGACAATTGTCCCCTCAGGACCCCGGCCTCACGCTGCGCGGGAGCTCCTGCCGGCCGGCCGGGTAGGGTTTTATCTGCTGCTCGTTCTGCCTGGGTGGCAGTGGGAGCCACAGGATTTACGTCTCTTTTTACATAACTTATAAATGTATGTAATCGTACACATTGCTTGAAAGTGTATGACAATGCACTACTTGTCTAATAAAAAATAAAGATGCTTATATGGGGGCAGCGAGCTTGCTGTCCTGAGCACACCGAGATGCACCTCGACAGACCAAAGACCAAATAAAGCCCAAGTTTATACTGTGAATTTCTGTTGAGCTCATTGCATGGCTTTGTGTAATACATGATTTTCTAAGAAATTCAGCTGACGGCTTGTACCATTTGACCGACCTCCCCCTGGTCTCCCCAGCCCCGAGCCCCTGGCAACCCCTTTTCTACTCTCCCTGCAATCTGACTTTGTTTCGGAGCCTACAAGGAGGTGCCCCACGCAGTACCGTCGATCTCGGCCTGGCCAACTTCCCTGGTGTGGTGAGACGGAGACAGCACCGACTCTCTACCCGTTCATGCCTCGGCAGACGTCTCAGCTGCTTCTGCTTCTTGGTTCCTGTGAAGCGTGTCTCTATGCACATGGGAACAGAGACACCCTTCTGAGATCCCGTTTCCACTTCCTTTGGATGCATGCCCAGAAGAGGAATTGCTGGGTTGGGAGGTGGTTCCATTTCCAATTTTGTGAGGACCTCATCACGGTTTTCCAGAGTGGACACAACCCCCCCCGACAGTGCAGGAGGCTCCCCTTTCCTCCACATCCTGCGCATGTCTTGTTGTCTCTCTCTCCTGCTGATACGAGCATCCTGACGGGTGTGAGGCAATGCGGGCTGTGATGCTGACCTGCATTTCCCTGGCGCTGAGTGATGGGGCTATACGTGGTTTTATCAGCGGCGTTGTAATTTACGTGTTTTTGTTCTTCCAGGTAAACCCACAACGGACATCCTTATATGTTACACTTTACACATATTTCTGATTGTTTGCTGAACTGGGAAAGTGTTGTTTCCTGAAAGAGGGAAGCCGGGGATGGTGTAAGCTTATGGGACATTTACTATTTGTTAGAAGACCTGGGAACATGGACATGGAAATGACCGAGGCCCCCACCGTGCACCGACCACCCCATGAGGCCTCTTCTCCAGGGCGAACATGTCAAAGGCTTTGCTATCAGACCAAATGTGCCAGTGACCACGACAACTCAGTCTGGGCAACCCCAGGCCCAGCAAAGCTGGAAAAGTTCAAAGGGGCAGGCCGTGCTTAACCCCATCGAAAGCCATCTCTCATCAAACTCGCGGATTTGGTCCAATTTGGGTTGTGTGTGTATGTTTTAAATTTCTATGCTAATCAAAATGCTGTAGATGAGATCCTATCCTAA
Source organism: Pteronura brasiliensis (assembly GCA_004024605.1). NCBI lineage: Eukaryota > Metazoa > Chordata > Mammalia > Carnivora > Mustelidae > Pteronura > Pteronura brasiliensis. The sequence continues at coordinate 112,072 of PJEN01003676.1, forward strand.
TGAAAGCTTTCTATGTAAATCCTTGGGCTAAGTAAAGGAAATCATTACGCTTTAACTGACTTGTTTTTAAAATCCAGGTTCCAGAAGCTCAAAGGGAGACACGCAGGCACATCCCCTATATTTAGGGATCTACAGCACCCTTGGGAGGAAGCGAAGGCCTCTCCGGTTCTGCTCTGGAAACTCCTGGAGGACAGGGGCTGCTTTGGTTTGGGGGAAGGTGGGCGCGGTATACTGGACAGACTGGATAGAAGCCAATCAGAGCTTTCACGGGGTGTGGTCAGGGGCACAAGGCACGCCCCGCCCACCTTCTACTGCTGGTGCTGGCCCTGGCCCCACCTGCTGTCTCCATCCTCTGCAGCCGGTTCTCCTCTTGGTCCTGGTCCTAGAGTTGGCCCCAGAGGCCCCCAGACACTCCTGGAGCCATCCAGCAAAACTGTCCAGCTGCTCAGGCCCCCCGAGCCCCCCGCAAGCAGCTGCTACGTGGGGACGGGAGTGCTCACGTTCGGATCCCAGGAAAGGTAGCCCTTCCCTTCTGGGAATGTTGCATGTTAACAATCTTCTTGATAGCCTATCGCTCCAAGGAAAATGCGAGTTAAATAATTTCCACATGAGGGATGATGGCCCCTGGGCCATGTCCTTGCCCGTGGCCCTGTCCTCCTCCTCACCTGCCCTACCTGGACCCCTGTTTTGCCACACTGCCTTTCCTGTGACCATTCACCCCCTATGTCATTTCTCCTCCTGCCACAACAATGGAAACACTGACCCTGTAGGACCTTCTAGTCAAAATGGTGTGTTTTAACTTATCTTAAGAGAAAAAACTGATGTCACACATGGGAAGGGTGTGCCCAGTAATATAGCTGTCCCTGCGCACATCAGGCCTTCCTGGGACAAGCACGGAACAGCCTCGCATCTTCCGGGAGGCACCTGGAAGAGACAGACCATTCAGCGGGCCTGGGGACCCTCCAAGCCAGCAAGACCCCACAAGGCACCCCAGAGGCCGACACTCCCCCGCATGGCTCCTGGCAGGGGGTCCCCTCCCAGGGCAGCCAGCCCCACGCAGACGCAGAAGCAGCAGGGACTGGCAGGTGCAAAGGCAGACCACAAGCTCGGCAGAGAGAACTCAGCCAGGGCAGCAGAACCACGGCAAGAACTGGAGCAGCAGGTTCTGGAAATACGATGAACACCTTCAGAGGGGCCCCCGTGGGATCAGCCGGGAGAACGAAACAGGTGGAATTACGCCATTCCATGGTCGGGGGACGTCCTCACCGACGCAGGAACATGTGTTCAGTTCGAACCAAAAGAATCCAGAAAGCCATTAGTGAACTAAATGGCCAAAGCAAACAAATAAAAAGTTGGGGTTTAAAAGGTTGAGATTAGAGAAAGTTTATGTAAATAAGAAATCAGAGCCAGTGACCGTTCGGGTGCATGGAGCGGAACCAGAACACCCCGTACGGTGACATCAGAGTTATATGTGAGTATGACAAATTCTCAGCTTCTCCAAATAGCTGGTCATTTTTATTTACACTAGCAATTCCGTGTGAGCCCGACGTATAACCAGAGCAGGTTTTCCGGGCGGAAGTTCAGCAACGAGCATGGATTTAAAGAGCTCGGAAGCGGCAAGACCCTGTTTCCAGTCCAGTTCATGCCTCGAGTCAGAAAGGACACTTGACCTTCAGCTGCACGGCGGCCACAAAGCCGAGGGGTGTTTCTGTCTGCTCACGATGCCACGACCAGTGTTCGAACTTCCAGGGCTGGATGTGGCCATGCAGGCTCTGATGGCCTCACTCCTGTCCCTGCAGGTGGCTCTGGCCATCGGAGTGGCCACATGTGTCTGGAAGACTAGCTTGGGCTCTGGACTCCAGAGGTCCCACGACAGAGTGAGCCCCTCCCTGTGACAAGTTTGCTGCTGTCCCATGACCATGTCCCAGTGTGGGAAGGAAGGACTCCTCCGGGCATGGACACAGGGAGGGAGGGTGGCTCAGCTTCAGGGTCCCTTCCTGCAGAAGCACCTGCTGTGAACTGCTTTGATCAGAACAACCCCTCACTGGAAGTTTCTGGGAAACTCATAAAACCTGGCCTGGCCTGTGCCATCTGTAAGGGGAATGTCACCCCGGGCGCACCCCTGCACAAGCTCATGTGCGGGGCCTGCCCCCTGCTCCGATGGAGGACCCCGTTTTGCAGCCTTGTTCTACTCACCAGCCCCCAAATCGAGCCGAGATTCCGGAAGTCTCCGCAGAACGCAGTCCGAAAACCACAGATTAGAACCTTCTAAACCAGGAACAAAACAACTTGGGGTCGTTCCTGGCTGGGTGGGGCAGCGATCAGGTGCCAGCGAACGACGGAACTCCTGACGCCCACCATCCGCCCAGCAGGATGCGGAATCCACGGGGCACGCGGGGTCCCTGAAGCAAGAAGCTTCCTGTGCATCTGAGTAGCAGGGGACCCCGGACACCGTCGGACCATAGCGGGGACCTTCCAGGAGACGCCAACCGTCCACGCCCCGAGTAAGTCGCTGATCCGAGCCCTCCTGAAGCTCACTGCACCCCCAGGGGCCGAACCTGCAGGCAGCGTCTCCAGAGGAGGTTGCTGTCCTCGCTCCCCCTGCCGCTGCCCACCCCCCTTCGCCTCCTTCCGGCTGCAGAGCGCCCACCTGGGGAGATGCTCCCCGGGACCTGCCAGCTGGGCCCTGCCACCTAGAACCATCTGGAATCTCTCCTCCTGTGAAGCCCGTCCCGCCCTTAGGTGCGGTGGTTTCTCCTCCTGAAGCAGGCATGGCAGCCCTCACGTCGGGGTTCTCGCCCCCATCCCACACCAGCGAGAAGCACATCTCCTTCTGGTTTGTCAAATATCCGTGGAAACGTGCTGCGGGGACAAAATTACTCCTGGAGGAAGGCCTCCCACGCCTGACGGGAAGCAGTTACCAGGGACAGTTCGCGAGGGTAATGTTCTGTGGGAGACATAGAAGAGGTCTGCGGGGCACGTTGCACAGCCGCATTCTGTACTCGATGCGTGGAATCCTCTGGCACTTTCCTGCCCTTGCACTATTTTTTGAGTATCAAGTTGGAAGAAAAAAATGTTTTTACTTAATTCAATCCAGACCGATTTAAGGGTCGTAGTAAAAGGAAGAAAAGGCTGATGATGGACAGAACAGGACACACCGACCCAAGCTGCCCTTTTCTGCCGGGCCCAGGTAAAACCCAGGGGGTTCTAGGAAGCACAGACTGGGAGCATGAATGAGACCTAGGGCTGATGGGCCACAACCGGACAGGGGACATGGGGGCGTCTGGCCCCCCAGCTGAGGACTGGAACACTTACTTTCCAGCCACTGTCTACAGCCCCGTGTTTCTCACTGTCTATACACTTCTCAAAAAACATTTTATTCCCTTAAAGAAAGTAACACCTTACTTTCTGGAGATACTGGAATAATAAAAGCCCACAGTGAGGAAGTAAAATGTCCATGACCTGTAATCACATGTGGGGGTCTGGCTGCCAGGTCTCAGCTTCGAGCCCACATACACGTCTCCGTGTTTTAGCTGTATTTACTTGTTTTTAAAATGGGCATCAAGGGGCACCTGAGTGGCTCAGTGGGTTAAGCCTCTGCCTTCAGCTCAGGTCATGATCCCAGAGTCCTGGGATCGAGCCCCGCATTGGGCTCTCTGCTCGGTGGAGAGCCTGCTTCCCTTCCTCTCTCTGCCTGCCTCTGCCTACTTGTGATCTGTCTGTCAAATAAATAAAGTCTTTTTAAAAAATAAATAAATAAAACAGGCATCACAAGGTAAGTTTAAATTTCCCTACACCTCGCAGGTGACTTGGGATAAAAGGGCTCTTGCCTGGGAGTTAGAGCCCAAGCTGGAGGGGTTCTGCCCAGGGCTGGGGTGACTCGTGCTCTCCTGAAGCCTTGGGGTTTGGGTTCTCTCCCAATGACAAGTGCACTCAGGGCTCCTGAGTCCACCAAGAGAGCTACAGGGACCCACAGAGCACGTGGAGGGCCCCTCCGGAGAAGGGAAGGAAAATCAGCTGCGGTTGCAGACGCTGGGGTCCCACCAAGCCCAGGCTGAAGCCCCAAACTGTCTCCCGACGTCTGGAGGGGCAGAAGCGCAGGAAACAGACAGCCGCCCAACCCGCCCATGCCGTGGGTCTGAGACCGCACCTGCCATGCTGGAGGCAGGGCGCAGAGCTCACCAGCAGGGGAGGCAGGCGCTGGGCGTCCCGGTGCTGTGTCGCCACACCCCTGCCTGAACCATCCAGCATTCACCAATCGGCAGTGCCCGGGGACCCACGCAACAAGTCATGTGATTTCTGCAGGTGCCTGTTCTCTTGTCTGGAAAGCTCTAAACCCACACAGCCTCACTGCGGACACCGGACACCGGATGGGACTGCTCTGGGGCGCGCCCTGCACGGCTACCTGGGCTCCCGGATGCTCCGGCGCAGCCCCAGGGCATCCCAGCGGCCGGAGGCCCTTCCTCCCCCTCATGAAGCGGTTCTGCGCATCGTTTATCTCCGTCTTCCTGACGACAGATGCCGTGTGTAATTACATCGTCACCACGACACGGACTGTGTAGGGCTGAAAACTGTTAACTTTGTCGTAGCAGGAAGAAAACCGGACCAGCAGCGACTCTAGGATCCAGGCAATTGGGGGACCACACCGAGTCTCCATGTCCCTAGGGCTTTCCCGGGGCTGGCAGAGGAGGTCATCGGAATGCAGAAGGACACAAGGAGGAGGCCGTGCCCAGTGCAGGCCCAGGGCTGAGAGCAGGGGCACGCGGCCTGGCGCTGTGGGACCGAGGGCGCACGCAGCCCCTCCAGTACACATGGTGCACAGGTGAGCCTCCCCCCGCCATCTCCCGCCCTTGTACCTCACGTCTGGCTCGCTCCACCTCCCCGGGTCAGCTGTGGGGGGCCGCGCTGTGCGATGCCCCGAGAACCACCACCTACAGCTCTCTGTGGTGAGAACCACAGACCGGGCAAAGGTCACAAGTCCGCTCCTGTTTTACAACGGGCCCGAGTGTGGTAAAATTACCTTTGTCATGTCTCTGTTTGTCCTTCCTTAACTACGCAGAAAGGACTCTGAATTTTATATTTTGATTCTTGTATCCACTTAAGTATTTGTTAAGCTTCTAGTTAAGATGAAATTGCTCCAGCTTATTTATTTTTTAAAGATACATATATATATATATATTTAAAGATATATTTACTTTAGAGAGAGAGCAGGAGCAGGGGGGCAGACGGAGAGGGAGAATGTCACGTGGCTCCGAGCTGAGCGTGGGGCCCGACCTCGAGACCCCGACCTGAGCCGAAGCCAGAGTTGGATTCTCAACGGACCGGGCCACTCGGGCGCCCGCTCTAACTGACTTAAGCAGCGCGACTACTTGCGGGTCTGGGATAAGCCGCAGTAAGAAGGCTGAGGAGCACCATCCGGGCTGTAGGGCTCTGTGCGGCGATTTGTGTCACACCCGGCCGCCGGCCTCTTAGAAAGTACCAAGTTTCGCGTTGTCTGACCGAGGCAGAGGCTCCCTGGTCTTTACTTGGTGTTTTCATCGTGACTCTCAATCGCCCCTTCCCCTGAGAGTGAATCATGCCACGTTTCAGCAAACACCCTTGGCTTCTGCAGTAACACGTTAGTCCTGGGTGCCAGAGCTCTACAAGGCTGCTTTGTGGTCCGAGCTCTGCAGCACTGAGCCCAGGGGGCAGAACCAAAGGGCCAGGTTTGCAAGGAGACACGCAGCCACCGACATACACCGCCTGCAACTGCGGACGAAAGAGGGCATGCAGGGCTGGGTAGGGTCCGTGGGAGGGAGCCTCCCCACGCCGTCTTCCACCCCATACCCCCCCGTATCTGCAAGTAACGATGCTGCAGCGTGGCGTCTGAACCTACAGCGTCAGGCTGTCTGGGGAGGCGGAAGGTGGGTGTTGGGAGAAAGAGGTTGGGGAAAGGAGTGTAGGTCAAGCAACCAAGATTTGCGGAGCCCTCAGCCGCTCCACATCAAGCAGTCGGCAGGGCGTGTCCCCTGGGACTTACCCTCACCCAACACTAAGGAGATACTGTTATTCCTGCTCTTCAAAGATGAAAACCGGGATCAAAAGGGGGAAGTAGAGCCAGAGAACCTCTAGGTCTTATTCCGACACTCTTCGTACTGATTATGGGCTGAATTGTGTGCCCCCGAATTGACATGTAGACCTCAGAATGTCACTGTATTTGGGGACGGGGTCTTTGAAGAGGTGACTAAGGTAAGAGGAGGTTATGAGGTTGTGAGGTTGGCTCCTAATCCCGTAAGACCGGAATCCCTGTAAGAAGAGACCAGGACATAGACACACGCAGAGGGATGAGGATGACCACATGAGGACACGGAGAGAGAACGGCGTCTGCACGCCCAGGAGAGAGGCCAGGGAGACACTAGCCATGCCCAGGCTGGCACCTCGGGCCCCCGCCCCGGGACGTGAGGCAGTAAATGTCTGTTGTCCAGCCGTCCAGTATGTATTTTGTCATGGGCCTGAGCAAACCAACCAGTGCCACGGCAGACACGCTGCTATCGGAGCGGCGGGGAGTTCTTCCCAGGGGCGACCGGGAAATGCAGGTGGGAGAAGGAAGAGACGGTTCTGATGCCAGCGAGGTCTGACGAAGCTCGCTTGAACAAAGTTAAGGAGTTTTCTTATAGTTAAAGAATTTCTTGTATTTTTAAAGAAATTTTTAGAGAGAGAGACAGAGCACGAGCGAGAGGGGCAGAGGAAGAGGGACAAGCAGGCTCCCCGCTGAGCACGGAGTCTGACACACGGCTGTTCCCCGGACCCGAGATCACGATCTGAGCCAAAACCAAGAGGCGGATGCTTCGTGAACTGGGCCACCCAGGTGCCCCTCTGGTATCTCTAGATGCTAATATGAGGTGAAGATCTCTGGGAGGGGCACGTCAAAAGCAGAATTTCTGAAACTTCCTTGGATACTTAGGGACAATGTCATTGGAGGAAAAACCTTCCCTTTTTAGACATGTGCAGTTACTTCTGCCACTCCAGTGTAGACCGAACAGATAATGTCCTCTGTAGGGAAGGGCAATGGCCGTGCTGAGAAGGGTCGCGTATGTCAATAGCTATATTACTCGTGCATTAAAGAAGTGAATTTATGACATCCTTCCCTCCTTCTCACTGATCTTCCCACTAATACTGGACTTATGAATAGAAATGAAATCCATGTGAAGTTCAATGTTGAATCTTTAACTAGTAATAAATTATGAGCTCCTTAATATTGATTTGTCCATTAATAAAGCTTTAAAGTGTATCAACTGATTTCCTACCATAATAACTATATTTTTTCACACATACCCAAAACAGTCAGACAAGTGTCTCTATGTAAACCTTCACATCCTGACAACGTTCTTGTAATTCCCATTCCTTGACCTCCCTTTCATATTAGAAGAAAAGAAACTAGACCTCATGTCCCATGGGAGAGTGGACGGACCTGCACGCTCTCCCTCGAGGAACAAAGATGGGGAAGAATGTCGCCGCACAACCGATCTTGAGCTTTCTTGTACAATTGCAATAAACCCTGGTTCCACATCTTCCTCTGTTTTGACCACGAGACAGGCAGCATCCATGACTGACCCATAGAAATAGAGAGGATGTGACCCCCAACTTCAGAAATTTATTTGCATCCAGCCGACGCACGATGCTATATCAGTTTCCCGCGGGCAACGTCATGGTTCAGCTTCGTCATCTGTTGCACTACGCTCCACACTATTTTTGTTTTTAAAAAAAAATTTAATTAATTTATTTGACAGAGAGAGAGAGGACCGGCAGGGGGAGCGGCAGGGGGGAAGCAGGCTCCCCACTGAGCAGGGAGCCCGATGTAGGGCTCGATCCCAGGACCCTGAGACCATGACCGGAGCCGAAGGCAGAGGCTTTAACCCACTGAGCCACCCAGGCGCCCCACTACACTATTTTTAAAGGAAGTATTGAAATTCATATAGATCAGGATTTGCTATTTGGTTAGGACACTTAATTTCATTGCTCCGTCTTACGTATGTTATGAACTGGTTATCTACTAAAACTGAGGTTCCAGAATGACATTGTAGACAAGGTGTAGGTCTGTATCCTGCGAGCTTCCCTTGAGAGAAATTATGTGTCTATCCTGTGCCTATTTTGAGTGGAAAGGTGGAGACTATGTGTATTCTCGATAGCAGAGCAGATGTTAAATGGGTTATGATGCATTCGTACAACGTGATAACATAACGGCATCCGCACTGTATTTATGAATAATTTTTGTTGACATGGGAAGTGCTCAAAATATGTAAAATTCCATATATACGTTCAACTATGTACTCTTATAATACATAGTTGTATATTTTAAAAATAGGAATAAGTAAAAATTGTTAAGAAATATTGAGGATTCCCTTTTTTTCAGCTCTCTTGAGATATAACTGATACATAACATTGTGTAAGTCTAAGGCATACAATGGGAGGATCTGACCCACATTTGTGTCGAGAAACGGTCAGCTCCCCCGTCACGTCACGTCATCAGCACTTATGTGTGCGGACGTGGTGAGAACACTGAAGACCTCCACCACCAGCCGCTTCCGAGCACGTCCTACAGCGTCGTTAATCAGACTCGCCACGCCATTCACAAGATCCCCAGAACCTATCCACCTTAAAACTGGAAATCTGCACCATTGGACCAATGCCCCCCACCCCGTTCCCCACCCAAAGCCCACAGTAATTGCCATTCTCCTGTTTCTACAAGTCTACCTTTTCAATTTTTTTTAACATTCGGCTTTTTTAGATTCCGCATGTGAGATCATCTTCTATTTGTCTTTCTCTGACGTCACACAGCAAAATGCCTCAATGGTTTACGCATGTGGTCACAAACGGCAGGATTCCCCTTCTCCTCATAGCTGAGTAATAGTCCACCCCCCAACACCCCACAACCAATGACGACTTCTTTGTCTAGTCCCCCACGGACAGACATTCAGGTCACTCTGGATCTTGGCTACTGTGAATATCGGTGCAGGGAACATGTACAGAGGTCACCTCAAGGTCATGATTCTGGTTCCTGCAGATACACACCCAGAAGTACGATTGCCACAGAATATGGTAGTTCTAGTTTTGGTTTTTTAAAAATAATCTTCATGCCCAATGTGGAGCTCAAACTCGTGACCCTGAGATCAAGAGTCGCATGTTCCATCAACGGATCCAGTTGGCGCCCCTATTTTTAATTTTTTTGGTGGACCTCCATGCTGATTTCTACAGTGGCTATACCATTTGTGTTCCCTTTACTTCCCATCCTTGCCAACACTTGTTATCTACCATCTTTTGGGTAACAACCTTTCTCTCGGGGGTGAGGCAGATAGCCCACTGTGGGTTTGCTGAAGCCCTCCTTGTTGACCTTTGCTTCTGTTGCCTGTGCTTCTGGCGTCATATCCAAAAAATGTTGCCAAGACCGCTTGATTATGGCACATGATTCTTTTAATGTGCTGTTGAATTCAGCTTGCTGATATTTTGTTGAGATTTTATGCACCTGTATTTTTCAGGGATACTGGTCTTACCGTAAAGGGCTTTCTTATCTTGTAGGATCCGTATCTGGCTTTGGTATCACTGTAATGCTGGCTTTGTATAATGAGCTAGAAGTGTTCCCTCCTCTTTAATCTTTCAAGTTTGACGATCAGCATGAATTCTTTAAAGATTGGGTAGAACTCACCCGGGAAACAGCCTGAGCTTGGGCTTTTCTTTGTTGGGAGATTTTTGGTAACCGATTCAAACTTCTTACCTATTTTCAGTATGTGTAGATGTTCCATTTTTCACGAGTCAGTCTTCCTAGGTTGTGTGTTTCAAGGACATGACCCTTCTCTCCGAGGTCATCCGATCTGGGGTATGTTACTATTTTCGGTAGGCTCATGACCCTTTCTGTTTCTGTGCTATCAGTTGTGAGATCTCCTTTTTTCATTCCTGATTTTATTTGAATTTTCTCTTTTTTACTTAGTCTAGCCGAAGATTTATTCATATTTTTAAAAAACCAGCTCTTAGTTTAGTTGTTTTTCCTATCACTTTCCTGACCTCTGTTTGTTTCTGCTCCAGTCTTCGTTATCTCCTTCCTCCCGCTAACTCTGGGCTTACTACGGTGTTTTTCCAGTTCCTTGAGGTCTCAGGTTACGTTGTTTGAGATCTTTTTTCTTTTTATTATCTTTTTTAAAGATGTTATTTATTTATTTGACAGAGACAGACACAGCGAGAGAGGGAACACAAGCAGGGGAAGTGGGAGAGGGGGAAGCAGGTTCCCTGCTAAGCAGAGAGCCCAATGCAGGGCTTGAACCCAGGACCCTGGGACCATGACCTAAGCCAAAGGCAGAGGCTTAACCCACTGAGCCACCCAGGTGCCCTTTACTCCTTTTTTTAATAAAAGGTTTATTTATTTATTTGAAAGAGAGTGTGTGAGTGAGGGGAGGGGCAGAGGGAGAGGGAATCCCAAGCAGACTCCCTACTGAGCAAGGAGCCTGACTTGGGGCTCCTTCCCATGACCCTGAGATCATGACCTGAGACGAAATCAAGAGTCAGGCACTTAGCCAACTGAGCCACCCAGGCACTCCAAGATCTTTCTTTTTTCTTAATGTAAGTGTTTAACGCTATAAACTTTCCTCTTGGAACTGTATTTGTTGGATTTCATGCGTTTTAATATGTTGTGTTTCTGCTTTTGCTCCAAGATATTTTGATTTTCCTTTTGATTTCTTCTTTGACTCATTGGTTGTTCAAGTGTGATGTTTAATTCCCATTCATTTGTACATATTCCAATTTTCCTCCTCTTAATGATTTTCTGTCTTTAAAGACTTTATTTATTTATTAGAGAGAGAGACAGACAGCTTGAACAGGGTGAAGGGCAGAGGGAGAAAAAGACTGCCAGATGCCAGGATCATGACCTGAGCCAAAGGCAGACACACCCAACTGACTGAGCCACCCAGTCACCCCTTCTTAATGATTTTTTTAAGATTTTATTTATTTATTTGACAGACAGAGATCACAAGTAGGCACAGAGGCAGGCAGAGAGAGAGGGGGAAGCAGGCTCCCCGCTGAGCAGAGAGCCCGATGCGGGGCTCAATCCCAGGACCCTGGGATCGTGACCTGAGCCGAAGGCAGAGGCCTAACCAACTGAGCCACTCAGGCGCCCCAAAGATTTCTAATTTCAATTATTGTGGTCAGAAAGGACATTTGGTATGATTTTAGTCTTCCTAAGTCTGCTGAGATGGTTTCTTGTGACCTAACATATGGTCTATCTTGGAGAGTGTTCCGTGTGTACTTGACAGGAACATGCATTCTGCTGTGTTGGATGGAATGTTCTGTATGCTTCTGTTCAGTACATTTGTTCTCAAGTAGGGTTCATGTCCAACGTTTCCCTGATTCTCTGTCCACTGACGAAAGTGGGGTACTGAAATCCCCTACTGTTACGTATTGTCTACTTCTCCCTTCAGATCTGTTAGTGTTTGGTTAATATATTCAGGCTCTCCAATGTCACATGCATAGATATTTACAATTATTTTATCTTCTTGACGAACTGACCCCTTTATCATTGTACAATGACCCCTGTCTTATCATTGCTTTTGTGTTAAGGTCTCTCTGGTCTGATGTAAGCTGGGCTACCCGCTGCTCTCCTCTGGTTTGCACCTGCCTGGAATCTTTTCCTGTCCTTGACTTTGAGCCTGTGTGTGTCCTCGAAGCTCAAGTGAGTCTCTTGCAGGCAGCCCGTAGCTGGGTCTCCTTCTCAATCCACTCAGGCACTTTATGTCTTTTGACTGCAAAACTCAATCCATTTACATTTAGAGTAACTATTAATAGGTAAGAACTTACCAATGTCATCTTATTGTTTCCTGATGCTTCATAGTTTCTGATGCTTTCTCCCTTGGTGCCTTCCTTTGTGAACAGACAATTTTATCTACTACAGGTTTTGGCTTTGTGGTTAATATGAAGCTTACAGAAAAAAACATCGTAGATCTAACAATCAGCCATACGCTGGAAACAAATTCACTTGGATACCATCCAACATTCGCACACTTTGATTCCCCCCTTCTGTGTTTTTGGGGTCACAATTTGTATCTTTTTATACTACGTGTTTAACGAATCACTGTAGCTTATTTTTAGTATTTTTATCTTCTTCTTTCTTTCCTGGGGTGAGAACTCTTTCCCGGAGTTAACACACAGTCACATTACAGTAGGACAGGGTTTTCGATTCCCCCACACACACTCGTGTTTGCCAGCGCATCATGTGTTTCCACATGTTTTCATGTTGCTAACTAATGTCCTAAGAACTTTTTGCATTTCTTAAAAGACAGTTCTGGTGGAGGTATCCTTCTGCTTCTGTTTGTCTGGGCACATCTCCCTCTCCAAGTGTCCTTGGTGGCAGTTTTCCTGCTCTCCCCTGGCCTCAAGGTTTCTGGGCGAGGTCCACAGAGAGCCTCATGAGTTCCCCTTGTAGGAGGTATGCTTCTTTTCTCTTGCTGCTTTTAAGATTCTCTCTTTGACCTTGATTTTATTATAATGTGTCCTGGAGGAGAGGTTTTAAAGTTGAATTTGTCTGGGGACCTAGGACATTCGTGAACTCAGATGTCCTTATCTCTCCCCAGATCTGGGAAGTTCTCAGCCACTATTTCTTTACATCGGCTTCTGTCCCTCTCTCTGCGTCTTCCCTGGGACTCCAGTAATTTGCAGGTTGTTTTTCTTGGTGGCATCTCATAGTTCACATAGGTTTTCTTCCCTCTTTGGTTCTTTTTTCTTCATTCTCCTCTGACTGAATAATTTCAAAGTTCCTGCCTTCTTTATAGATTCTTTCTCCTGACCTGTCAAGTTCACTCTTGTGTTCTCTGCGGTATTTTTATCTCACTCATTGAGTTCTTCAGCTCCAGAATTTATGTTTGGATTTTTTTTTTTAAGATGGTAATTTTCATCTGTTTTAGACTTCTAAATTTGTTCATTCAGTTTCCTGATTTCATTGAATTGTCTTTGTTTTTTCTCATGGCTCACTGAGTTTCCTTAAAACAGCTATTTTGAGTTCTTTATTAGGTAGATCACAGATCTCCATGTCTGTGGCATCTTTTGGTTACTGGAAAATTACTGGGATCTTTGGGTGGTGTCACATTGCCTTGATTTTTCATGTTCCTTGAGGTCTTGCATGCTGTCTTCACATTTGACATAGTTATTTTGGTCCTTACGACCTGCCTTTGGGAGAGAAATACCTTTGGTCAGCCCTGCTAGGGATTCTGATGCCTTCTTAGATCTTCTCTGCATATTCCTGCTCTGCATATCTTGATCCTCCTAATGGCAAAATTCTTAGGCTTGTCTGCCTTTTCTCCATCCTGCAGTGCACGAGGCCAGGCGCTGTCTCTCTTCTACTTTCCTGGGGGTGACGCTAATTCTCAGCCTTATGGTCTCTCCCAAGCCTGCGGACTCAGGATGGCTTTCTGCACATGCTCACTAGCTACCTGCAAGAGTCAGTCTCCCCATTAGCAGTGTGGCCAGGGAACTGGCCGTGGAGAAGGGACGTGTGGGGGTGAGGTAGGTAGCGTGCTGGTGGTACCCAGGGGCCCCCTGGGGGACCCACGGTTGAGGGGTCCCAGCAGTTTCCAGGCAGGTGTCCTGAAGGAAACAAGACATGGCTGGTGGGCTATATTCCTCTTGGCTGCCATCTGAGCCCTGGCTGTGGTTTTCCCAGCCACTCGCCACCCCCAGTCCTGCAGCCCACGACTTAGCACTCTGGGTGGAACAAGAGGGAGACGGGCCCCATTGGCAGCATCTGCACAGCTGGGGGAGCCGGATGCTCACTCACACGCTCTCACTACCCCCCCACCCCTCCCCAAGGGGAACCTTGGCTAAGAATGGCTATCTTGGCCTGGGCTGTGCTGCCAGGTGGCGATGCTGCTGAGCGGTGCCCCTCCCCCAGCCTCAGACCCCTCTGTTCCTTTGGTATCTGGAGCTTCTCCACTGGACTCCGGCATGTCCCTCAGGTTCTCTCATGTGTGAGTGAGTATCTAAGCCAGTGTTCTCCAGGGGCCCCAGGACCACAACCAAGAGGGACTGGAGCCGGGTTCTGGGCCAGGGTTCTGGGCCACATTAGGGTCCACCGCTGGGACCGAGGTCTGTGAGCCTATGACCCTGGGTCCCCTGGATCCCTTAGCAACAGTGCCAGATCCCCAGCTCCCACGAGGCACTCCTGTCCATGATGCACGTTGAGTGCGCTGCTGACCGGGGGATGACCAATAAGGGGCCTTATTCGGCCCCTTGTGTGTCACCGTCCACATTTCCTCCAGTACCCACATTATAGATTCTTGATAAATAGATATTCTCTCTACACTAAGAAGCAGGAAAAAAATAGTCATAGAAATTTTCCCTCATGTAAGTTGTTCTTTCATTCATCAAAATCATTAGCCACTCGACACATACCTATCAAGTGTCTGTTTTTTTAAGTGATTGTTTTCCACAAGCCACTAAACGAGGCATAGATGAACACGTTAGAAGGCTAGCCGGCACGGGGGACTGGGTTACGCTGAGCGGAGATGCAAGGATGGGCAACACAGATTTCACTCTGACCCACTAATTTGATACTGTATTTCTCTAAGTGCATTTTTTCACGTTTTAACTTCTCTGTAATACATTGTATCTTAAATTGATAGCTTGTCATAAGTTTGGCTGGCAGAATACCTCCTTCTTTGTGACTCACACTGGTGTGCCTGTGGCTGAAGCCATCTTAGACTCCATGAAAAATGGAAATCATTCTTACTGGCTTTCTTATGTGCTTCCAGCAGCACTAATGGGTATAAAACGTTCAGTATGTGCTCTGCTCAATCTTCTGGGATAAATGAAAATCAAAAATCTTTTCTCATAACCCAAAGTTGGCTTTTTAAGAAAGACTTTATTTATTTGGGAGAAAGAGCACAAGCAGGGGGGGAGCAGCAGGCAGAGGGACTCAATTCCTGGACCCAGAGATCATGACCTGAGCTGAACCCAGATGCTTAACCACGGAGCCAACCAGGCGCCCTCCAAAGTCTGCTTTTCATCTCCATGCCCTGCACGTGTTTTAGGTAATAACACTTTTGTTTTTAAAAGAATTGATGTATGCACATTGACAACTTGTGGCAGTTACCAAAAGGTGATATTAAAAAAAAAAAAAAAGTCATCCTAAATCCCACGATTAAGAAACAAACAACTGACATCTGGTGAACATTACTTTAGGGGCCTCTGAAAAAGAAGCTGTCATCTGCTAAGTCGCCGCATACATTCTCTGTTGCATTTACGGGATCGCTGTTCAGGGACATGAGTCACCCCGGTGTAGGATCGCGCCAGTCTCCCTACAACATTGTCACCAGAGCTTCAGCCTCTCGGACTTTCCCGTCTGCGTGTGACGATCTCAGCCCCATCCCCACGCCATCGGGTTTGGCTTTTCAGTCCCGCAGGCCCTTGCCCTTGTTTGTGAGTACGAGATACTGCTCCCCAAGTTCTGCTTCATGGGTTCATCGTCTCAGCTCTGTGCTCCTTCGTGTTGCTTTAGCGTCTCATTTTGGAACTTCTGTTTTACTGAATTCATATAATTATGTATTTCCCTAGTAAGCAAGAATCTACTTCCTTGCTTTTGTGGTATTTTTCCCAGCCTGGGTTGTTGGTCTTTTGCACACTCAGATACCCCCTTCCCAGTTTCCGTGCCGGGCTCCCTCTCCACCTGGCTCCTCGGGTGCTTTGTGGCAGCTCTCGCACACGTGCATGAACGCCTGACATCCTTCCAGCCCTCTCTGAGACCAGTCTTCCCTCCACCGGAGCACAAGCGCGGCTATGTCCTGGCCCAGGGATGTGTGAGCAGGAGCAGAGCAAGGGGGTCTGCTGGGTTCACGGTGGGCTGCTCGGCACCTTCCTGGGGGCCTGTCCCAGAGCCCTGGGCTCCGTGTTCTCCTCTGATAACCAGAGGCAATCGCCTCTTTGCGGGCTGCCCTCGTCGCCAGCCAGGTGTTCACCCGTTCTGGTGAGTCAGGACGTTTCTCCAACCCAGCAGAAAGCGCTGGAAGCCAGCAAGCCTCCAGGATCACCCGTGGCCGGCACGTTGCGGAGTGTGGCACCGGGTCTCCTTGTCCTCCTTGTCTCCCTCGCCTCCCCTGCACAGTCAGCCCAGCTGGCAGGCCACTTGCCCACAGTCACCGGGCAGTAGTGGGAATTCTCAGGTTCCTCCTTAGCATCTAGGGACAAGGGCAGAATCGGGTGGTGCCGTGTGGCTCCCTCCAGCCCGGGGCCCCAGCCGTTCACATCTGAGGGTCCAGGCGGCTCCATTGCCTTTCTCTCGGGCCGGCTGACTTCACTCCACTGCCCCTGAGTTAGGCACGGCGGGACGAGCGCCGGCCGGTCAGCCAGGAACGGACCTGCTGTGTCAGCCCCGGGGTCTCTAGCCCGGGGACGAGCACGGCGCAGCTCATCTGCAGATACTGGCTGACGGCTTTGCGGAAACTGCTTCCTCCTCCTCCAGCAGACGTCTTTCTAATCTTGGCGCTGACTCATCGCTGCACGGTCACGTGACGTCTGCACCCAATCGTGTCCCCTGATTCTGACCGGGCACCTGGCGGTGCAGCCTATCTGCTCCGGCCTCTGCCAGCCACAAGCAGCTGTTCCAGTCACCTTGGAAAGCTCCCGAATCCCGGCCACCCTTTTCTTCAGCGGGAAGCTTCTAGAACGCACATCTGCATGGGACGCCGACCCGAGGACGGGAGGGACGTACGAATGAACAGTGCACACGCCAAGCCTGAGCCAGGGAGCGTCCCGGGGATCCCGAACTCGTTTCAGCACCAATGAAAAGCCTCCACTGGACACCTGACCTCCAGAGTTCTCAAGCACGTCCTCTGCTCAGCTGGCCAACACGGCCGATCGGTTTCTTTAAAAGCCGTTCTTAAAGATGAAGCGTCACCAACATTTACGTCACATCACGGGTTTACGGTAGGGCTCCCTCCTGGCGCCGTACGTTGTATGGGTTTCGGCAAACTCACAATGACACGCATGCCCCGCTACCACGCCGAGTGGATTCGCTGCCCTAAAACCCTCCCCGCGGCGCCGTCCAACCCTCCCTGCCGACACCTGCCACCCCCGGTCTTCTCTCTCCCCATGGCTTTGGTCCTCCCAGAAAGTCGCAGTTAGAACTCACGTTCCGGAGACTTTCTGGATCTGCTCCCTCCACTCAGTGACGAGCATTTTGTGCTGGTCCGTGCCTCCTCATGGCTTCAAGCCTCCTTCCTCTTTTGCGCGGGAGTAACATTCCCTTTGTCCGGACGGGCCATGGTGGGCTAAACCGTCATCCGCTGCAGGACATCTCGGCTTCTACCACGTTCCGGCAGCTTTGGCTACAGCTGCTGCAAACTCCTGTGGGCGGGTTTTTGTGGGGACACAGGTCTCCAGCTGTGGGGTAAGTGCCGGGATCACAGGGTGAGCGTGTGCTTCGTTTGGGCGATTAGTGGCGCATCAGCGGACCTAGCTCTGTGCTCCCCTCCCAGCCCTGCTGCCCGGCCCCGCGGCGCACAGCTCTGGGTCACCCTAACTGGCCGTCGGTCACTGTCCATGTCCCGGACCCACGCCGTGGAACAGAGGCACACAGGGGAGAAGCGGGTGGTTACACCCGACCCCAGCCCCACGACCTAAGGTAGAGTGGGAGCCTGAGCACGGACGGGTTCGCAGACCCCGCAGCCCCCGGCCGGTTCTCCCCCCAGCGGAGGCACAGACCAGCTCCGTCGGCGCCTTGGTCCCTGACTTCCAGCCTCCGGATTGGGGCATTTTGTAAACTGTGCAGTGTAGGCAGCGTAGGCAGCGACCACACAGCGCAGCCTGCAGCAGGGGTGTGGGGAGGGGGGCCTCCGCGGGAGGGGTGTGGGGAGGGGACTGAGTCGCGGGAAGTTGCCGGGGTCTGAAAGAGCAGCCCCACTGAGGCGGACGCAGGTGCTCTGGGAGGAGGCGGTGGGCCGAGGCGCGGGTGGTGGGCGGTGACCGCAGGCCTCAGAGCACCGTGGGGGTCCTTGGGGGCTGGGGCGGCGGGGGGGGCGGCGGGGGCAGCGGCAGGTCCCACGCTCACATCACCTGCAAGCAGATGGCATCTGGCCTTGACAGAAGGAGAAACGGAGCCGTTTTGACCCGAACAGCTAAGACACGGACCGGTCGTGTACCGGGGTCAGGATGGTTTCCTTCTCGGTCGGCTCCGTCGGAAGCCCGGCTGCCCGCGGCGGCTGGAAGGAGCACTGCTCGCTCACCGCAAGGGGACCCGGCCCTGCCCGCCAGGAACCACCTGTTTCTCCAAACCCAGCCTGGCTGGCTCAGGGCCACCTTGTGACCTTCTGTGCCCTCTACGGCTGTTCTTGCAGGAAGACACCACAGCGGAGGGGTGACAGGGACCGTATTTATTCTCTGGCCCTTCCAGAAAAATCTGCCAGTCCAGGAGCAGACAACACGCAGACAACTCTCAGACAACACACAGAGGTCAGGGACTATGCCCACGGCTGCCTTGCCGGGGCTTGAAGTCACAATTCCACTTAAAGAAATGGACAGCCTGCGTTTGCTATGCTGCACCCCCAGGCTCTCAGCTCCACCGGCTGCCCCCGCCATGCTGCTGGCCTGCGGCCCGTGGCGGTGGGCACTCTGTTCCTGGAGAGGACAGGCCTTGCTCACTGCCGCTTGCCCTGTCTGGGGGGCGTTTGGGGGCACTCAACATGTGGCCGGAGACCTGGACAGTGGGCCAGCTGACGGCGGAGGGCCCCAACCCACCTTCCTTCCCCTCCGGGTGTGGCTCAGGGGAGCGGGCCTGGCCTGACCCTCCTGGGTGCTCTCTGTGGCTCTTTGTCCCTGAGCTTAAATCCGTGGGCGAATTCTCTCTGCTGTCACCTAGCAGAAGGTGTGGGGCCACCAGACAGCCCTTTTCCCTGAGGGGCGGCTCCTCACACGACGGTCGGCAGTATTCATGCGGCACCAGGGCCAGGAGCAGGTCCAGCAGGCCCAGGGACGTCGCGAGGCTCTTGTGTTGGCCAGGGCTCGGGGTGTGCGCGGACACAGACCGGAGGTGTATTCTCGGAATCGGCTCCAGCGACCCCACAGGCTGAAAAGTCCCACGAACCGAGGTCTGCAGCTGGAGACTCAGGAAGGGGGGGCACAGGCCTGAGGGCTGGAGACAGACAGCCGGCTCAGCAGAGAGAACAAGTCTCCTTCCTCCGCCTTGTTGTCCCCTAGAGCCCTCCAAGCACCGGTGATCCGTACTCAGCCCACGAATTCAAAGGCCAGAAAGGCCCTCCTGGGCCCATCCAAAAGTCATGTTTCACTACCTGTCTGGGCGCCCTCGGCCCTGCCAAGGGGACACGTCACATGAACCTTCACACGTGACAAGGATGAGTTCTCTCCCAGACCTCCCTCAGCCGTCACTGCCCAGCCCTTCGCGGAGCCCGTCCGCCCCACACGGGGTGCTCAGCTGCTGACCTACATCCGCACCCCGTCTCGGCGGATGCCCTGTCTCGCTGCAGGGGCCTATCCGCCCCTGCTCTGGGGACATCCTCCTGGAGCGCGGCTCACGGGGTTCCCCACGCCCTCTGGCTCCTGGCGCAGGCCACACACTCAGGAGAGCCGCAGAGGCAGCGCTGTGACCCCCGAGCGCTGTTCCCTGCTCCTTCTGTGCCAGGGCCGGGGAGAAGCTGTTGCTCTGAAGCGTGTGCAGCAGGCAGAGGAGCAGATGGTGGAGGAAGAGGAGGAGGAGGGGCGGGGAAGGCCGCACGGAGACCCCAACCAGAGGGACAACACGGCCAGACGGAAATGCAAGGGGCCCAAAGCAAAGTGGTGAAAGCATCAGGAAGGTCGGACAGGTCACGTCAGACCAGCAAGTCTCCCACACCATCCAGTGTGCGCCACAGCGGAGCAAGTGGGGACAATGTCGGGGTTACGGAGATTCACGCGACACCGCGTTCCTGCTCCACACGCTTGGAGCGCGTCCAGAACAGGAAGCACGTGGTGTTCTCTTCTGACAGAGGCCCGTGTCGTGTCCACCAGAAGCCCTGTCTGGACGTCCCTCTGAACCATCCAGTCGCCCCACCAGTGCCTTGGGGTGCACAGCCCTCTCCAAGTCATGGACCTTCTGTCTACACTGCTCCGAGCCCCTGGCGACGGACACCAATGGAGGATGGCTGTCTCGGGTCCTCCGCCAGGAGCTGTCCCCTGGATGGCACAGCTTCCAAGAATCTGATACATCAAGTCAGTTATGAAATACCAGACTTTAAGACTACGTGGGAAAAACTTCATCACTTTTAAAAGAAGGCACAGACGTTTGTCCCGGAGCAGAGAACGATCAGTAACTGATCCCAGATTCTGAGTTTGCGGGGCAGAGTCCCCAGCAAGGCCACTCAGAGCCATCGGCGTTTAACAACGGAACGAGGAAGAGCCCCATGAGAGCCCCGTGGTGCTGAGGCTGGACGCCGGGCTGCAGATGGAACCCGAATCGTCAGAGCTGGGAAGGAGGAGCAGTGTAGACAGAAAGCCATTCCCTCACACAGGCACGCTGTGGGCAGGTACCAAGGCAGAAAACCATCTTTTGAATCTGCCACCAAGCTGCAAGCGGGTTGCCCCAAAGGGCCCTAAGACGCCGGCGGTCGTGCACGTTTGCTCACTGACACCGTGTCACAGACGGCACATAGGCCGGGGGCCCACCCCAGAGACCAACCCGGGCTCCGTGCCACCTGCCACCCGCCACCCTGTGACCTAAGTGTGGCCCGCACAGTGCTCAGCGAGCCGCCAGCAGCTGGTCCAGGAGGCCCACCCCACGGCAGCCGTAGGGCCAGCGGTGCCCAGTCCAGCTCCTCCTCCCCAGCCCTTTGCCATCACCCCAAGGGAGGCTGTACCCGAGAACTCTCTCCAGCAAACATCCTCCCCAGCAAATCCCAGAGTCGGCAACACATCCCACGTCCCACAGGTGGCGGCCGCCAGGGTGTCACGGGAGCTGATGGGGCCGTCACAAAGGTATGAGCGTGTTAAGAACGACACCAGAGAAGAGTGAAGCCCAATGGTGGGAAGGGCAATGATTTCGGGGAACCCAAGCCATCGTGGTCCTGCAGAGGAGAGGAAGGAGAGAGACAAAGAGAGTGAAGGCCTCCTGCCTGTTCTTGTCCAGCCCATCTCCTGCCAACCCCTGCCAGCAGAGCTGAGCCAGACGCTAGCAGCGGGGGGATGGACTGCCCTGCACACAACCAGAGGGGGCTTGTGCACGGCGTGCAGGGAGAATGACCAGCCCAAGGAGGTGCACACTGAATCTGGAAGGGGAACAGATACTGTTGGCAGCACAGTACCGGTGACAAATCCAGCCCCTGAGAACACCTGAAGAAGGCTCTGGGGGACCCTCCTGGGGGCATCATCACTGTCAATTGTCTGAAAAGGGAGACAGAGAGGAAGCCAGAAAGTGACACAGATGCAGGGAGGGATGCAGAGGGAGGCAGGAGGACACCAGCGCCAGAGAAGGGAGTGGTCTGCGGAGGGGTGCAGGGGGGTCTGTGGAAGGGTGTAGGGGGTCTGGAGAGGGGGGCAGGGTGTTCTGCGGAGGGGTGCGGGGAATGCTCCCTACTGCGGGCAGCTCCAACATCCATCCCAGGACCTCAGAGCCCTTCAGAAGAAATCAGTGTCATCCACCATTAGAGAAAGAGGAGAAAAATTGAAACAGCCATTTCCCCGAAGGTGACAACCCATCCGTGCCCAGACCTGGGATAGGATGAGGACCCAGATTTTAGGTCATAGCTGTCACTTTCTCTCTCAATAGCCACAGATCAGCAAAAGGAAGCCTTCCAGGGTCCCTAAGGGAAAGCGAGCACTACCCATCCTTCCAAATCAGACACGAACTTTACCTTCGCGACCTAAACATGGCAGGGCAAGCCAGGCCTTGTAAGGGAGTACTTCTACATTAAGCTCTTTAGAAAAGCCTCTTTTTTTTTAAAAGATTTTATTTATTTATTTGACAGAGAGAGATCACAAGTAGGCAGAGAGAGAGAGAGAGAGAGAGAGGAGGAAGCAGGCTCCCTACTGAGCAGAGAGCCTGATGCGGGGCTCGATTCCAGGACCCTGAGATCATGACCTGAGCCGAAGGCAGAGGCTTAACCCACTGAGCCACCCAGGCGTCCTGAGCCACCCAGGCGCCCCTGCAAAAGAAATTTTAACAAAATTTAACATCTGTTCATGATCAAAACTGTGAACAAATTAGCTATAGAAGGGACATACCTCAATATACTAAGGGTGACATATGAAAACCCACCGTTAACATCATCCTCAGTGGGGAAAGGTTGAAAGCTCTTCCTCTGAGATCAGGAAGAAGATAAGGGCTCCCACTCTCACCAGTCCTATTCAACAAGGTACTAGAAGACCTAGATAGAACGATCAGATGAGGAAAAGAAATAAAAGGTATCCAGATTAGAGAGGAAGAAGTAAAACTGTCTCAATTAGAAGGTGACATATGTTATATATAAAAAGTCCTAAAGTCTTCAGAAAAAAAGATATGTTAAATCCAATCAACAAATTCAGTAAAGTTACAGGATGGACAATCAACGTACACAAGTCAATTGCATCTCTATACATTTTAATATCTGAAAAATAAAGAAAGAAAATGATCCCATTTGCAATAGCATCAGAAAGAATAAAATAGGAATAAATTTAACCAAGGAGGTGAAAGACCCATATACTGAGAACTCTAAGACAAGACACTGAAGAAAGAAGCTGAAGACACAAACATGTGGAAAGACATACCATGATCATGGATTGAAGAATGAAAATGGCTAAAATGTTCATCCTATCCAAAACCATCTATAGAGTTAATGAAATCCCTATGAAAGGACATCGAGTGGCTCAGCTGGTTGAGTGTCTGGCCTCGGCTCGGATCATGATCCCAGTGTGCTGGGATCAAGCTCTGAGTCAGGCTCCCTGCTCAGTGAGGAACCTGCTTCTTCCTCTCCCTGGTTGTGTTCTCTCTCTCTCTTGCTTGCTCTCTCTCTCTCTCAAATAAGTAAATAAAATCTTAAAAAAAAAAAAGAAATACCTATTAAGATTCCAATGGCATTTTTAAAAAGAAAATAAATCCTAAAATTCATAGGGAACCACAAAAGACCTTGAGTGGTCAGAGCAATCCTGGGGAAGAAGAACAGGGCAGGAGGCATCGCACATCTGAATCACAAACTGGATTGCAAAGCTAAGAAATCAAAACAGTACGGCATTAGCGTCACAACAGACAACAGTCAATAGAACAGACTGAAGAGCCTGGAAATAAACCCGAGTCAACTACTATTGAACGAGAAAGTCAAGAATACTCAATGTAGAAAACACAGTCTGTTCAATAACGATGCTGAGAGGACTGGGTATTCACACACAAAGGGAGGACACCAGTCTCCTGTCCTACAACACTCACAGAGAGTAACTTGGAATGGATTAAAGGCTTACAGATAAGGACTGAAACCATAAAAGTTCTAGAAAAAAATCAGTGGGAAAAAAACTCCTTGACAGGATCTTGAGTAACGATTTCTTTAGAAATGACACCTAAACAGGCAATAAAATAAAAATAATAATAATAAACAAGTGGGACTACATCAAACCAAAAGTGTCTGCACAGAAGAAAGAAATCATCCACAAAGTAAACAGGTAACCTACAGAGTGGGGGGAAACATTTGCAGAGCAGGTCTGAAAGGGGCTCAGATCCAATGTGGGTAAAGACCTCTAACAACTCAAGAGCCAAAAAAATCGGTAATCCAATTAAAAATGGGCAAATGACCGGAAAAAGACATTTTTCCAAAGACGACATTCAGGGGTTGACAGGTCCATGAAAAGTCGCCCGTTATCACTAACGGTTAGGGAACATAAATCAAAACCACAATACGGTATCACCTCCCGTCTGTTAACACGGCTGGTACCGAAAAGATGAGAAATAGCGAGTGTCGAGTGTCGTGAGGGTGTGCAGGGAAGAGAAGCCTTACACACTTACTGGCGGGCGAGCAGCACACCTGCCCCCAACCCCGCAGCCCCGCTGCCCGGCACCCCTGCTCACTGCAGCTCCGCGCCCAGCAGCCAGGACACGGGGAGAGCCCCAGCAGGCGTGGACGGACGGACGAACAGACAATGCTGCACACACACACACAGCTGTAAACCAGAAGGAAATCCTGCCATTTTGAGAATAGGGACGCACCTTGGGGGCATAATAATAAATAAGTCAGACAGAGAAAGACAAACATTATGTGGCCTCATTCGCGCGCAGCAGGAAAATGAAGACAAGCAAATCTGCAAGAGCAGAGGTCAGCTCTGTGGTCAGCAGAGGGGGTGGCGGGACGGGGAGTCCGCGGGGGGGTGAAAGGACGCAGACGCCAGTTACGGGGTCAGGAAGCACTGAGGGTGACGAGTCTGGTCAACACTGCTGGGCTACGAAAGTCGTTTAGAAAGAAGATTCTGAAAGTTCCCATCACAAGGGGAAGGAAACACGCTTTGGTAACTACACAAGACGAATGTTAACTAAATCTATGGTGAAAATCATTTCGTGATCTCTGTAGCTCAGGTCTTCATGCCGTACCCCTCACCGTACACCTGCAGCTTGCCGGCCATATCTCAGGGAGAATGAAGGAAAGAGTAAGATAAAGAATAAAAACCAACTGAGAAAAATCTATGGTTATTTCTCTCGTGCGTTTGGGATCACAATAGTAATTCATGCTCATTCTAAAGACACTAATTGTACACACAGATAACATCAATCCCCTGAATGTAATTTCTCAGAAGTTACAAATGGTGTTTTTTTTTTCTGTCCAGATCTTTTCCTATGCTTTTACATACATGATTTTTAAAAACAAAATGCTCTTGTATTATGCTAACTGCTTGGTAACATTTTTTATTGAAGATATTATACACAATTTCCCATATCAGTTTATATAAATCTACTTTATTCTTTTGAACATCTACATAATATTCTCTTATTCAGATATATAATAATTTATTTAACCCTTCTCTAGTGATAGAAGTTTAAAATATTTTAACAATTTTTCTGTAATAAATAATGGTTCCATGAGCATCTTGCAAGCCTGTCAGTTCATCTGCATTTCTGCCTTTTCCTTGAAATAGGATTGTCAGGGTTATGCATTTATCTTGCTGGAATAGCATATTGCCTTCTGATTCAGTTACCTTCTTCCCAAATAATGCCATCTGACAAACCAGCACAAACCAGGCTTCTCCGGCTCCTGTGTCTGGGTGCCTGGCTTGCCCATGTCGCCTACACACTGGGCGGGTGATCCTGGCCGGCCAGCTGGGAGGTCTGGGTCACTCTGCTTTCACGTACACTGCCCTCTGGCAGGGTGGCAGGGTGGCACCTTCTCCACGTGCAGGGAAAGGTGCACAAAGAGGGGGCCACTCCGATCACACACCTCTGAGGCTCCTGCGTGCACCTTGCCAACATCCCACTGACTGCCACGAATCACACGCTTGAGCCTACACCACGGGACCGCCGGGTCACGAGGACCGGGACACCGATCTAGGGAGGGATGTGGAATTCAGGACGCTTGTGCTCTGTGCCACCCAGAGTGAGATTTATAGTCCCCCAATATCAAACAATAAAGATCATGTATTGCACACAGGTTTATTAACTTGGGATATTATCAAATCGTAAAATCTCTGTTAATCTGGTAGGCAAAGAATATCACACTAACTGTTGCTTGAACTTTTACTTCCCACGCTACCAGGGTATCTTCTTTCTTCCTTCCTTTCTTTCTTTTCTTTCTTTCTTTCTTTCTTTTTTTTAATTTTTTAAGATTTTATTTATTTATTTGACAGAGAGAGATCACAAGTAGGCAGAGAGGCAGGCAGAGAGAGAGAGGGGGAAGCAGGCTCCCCGCTGAGCAGAGAGCCCGACATGGGACTCGATCCCAGAACCCTTAGATCATGACCCGAGCCAAAGGCAGAGGCTTAACCCACTGAGCCACTCAGGTGCCCCTGGGATATTTTCTTTCTATACACATACTGGCAACTTATATTTCTTCTGTGAATTGCCTTTTCACATGCTTTTTCTACTTTTTTTTTTTTTTTTTTTTTTTTTTTTTTTTTTTTTTTTTTTTTTTTTTTTTTTTTTTTTTTTTTTTTTTTTTTTTTTTTTTTTCAGAAAAGCAGGACCCAATTTTTCTTCCCTAGACCATGGTTTTATTTATGAAGATGAAATGGAGAATAAAACAACTTTTCAGGTAATGCAAGCAATAGTATCTGTACAGTGCAGTCAGTTACCTGGATCTTCCAAGGGTGGACTTGGAGATGAATCACTTCCCTCATCTCCTCAGTTCTCTGCTTTACTTCGCAGTTTCTTCCAAGAAAAGTTAGATTACCTCTATTGTACTTAGACCAAAGACTGCAAGAATAAAACATTGCTCCATTTTGTCTTTAACAAAACCAAACTCGAACACTAGAAATTAATTCCGCCTCTTCCGCACTTCCAGTAGGTGTGCCTAACAAAGCCTTTGCTAACTCTCCCTAAAATCTTCCAAGGCTTTGTACTTGGACATGTTCTTTTTGGCCATTTTGGCTGAACTAATGAGTCAAGCTGGAAAGAAACATGGGTGTCCAGTCATCTGCGCCGGCTGGCATCCTCCAAACCAACACCCCTTCCTTTGACAGGTGCGGCGTGACCCTCCCGGAGAAACGTGCGGCCAGGAGAGGAGGCACTGCCCAGGTGTCGGAGACACAGAGAGATGGGCTCTTCCAGGAAGAGCGGAAACAAGAATAATGGGCGATACAGTCATCTACAGAGGTTATCATTTTCCCTCTAGAAATGAAAGAAAATCAAGTCGAAATAATTAAAATACATTTGGAGGGGAAGTGAATGCACGTAAAGCAACTTTCTCCCAGATTCAGTGGCGTACCTCTCCACCAGCAACAATGACCAAGTGGCAATCACGGAAAGACAGAGAAGAGGGAAGGCTGCGTGAGTGTGCTACACGTCTTTACAGGATCTGAAAATACAAGACATCTTTGGAGGTTTTATAGAAAAAGGTGAATAGCTTATGTGAGAGAAACTGCAAAGCGTCTTTATGAGCTGAGGAAGTCCTTCTGTTTCCAATGATGACTGAGAGGATCCAACACGTTCCCAGCACAAGGACAGCAGGCAGTGATGACAAGAGGGTCTGCCTGTGGGGCCAGAGACAAGGAGCGCGCTGCGGGGATGTCCACGCCAGAGGACACGGTTCTGCAAGCTTCACAGAGGGCCAGAGCGAGGAGCCGGGCGCACAGCCCCAAGGGTGCCAGCAGGAGAACCCCACCTTTCTGGCTCGAGATTCTCACATGAGAATCCAGTGAGACCATGAGAGAGAGAGAGAATCCCAGAAGAGGAATCCAGAGATGGGGTCCTCACCTCCTGTCTGTCTGCCTCAGAATCACGCGTGTGGGGTAGCCTTGGAGAATATTTGCTAAAGAGAAGAAATCTGAACAGAGACTGGTTTGCAGCCTAACAAGGTGCCGCCTACCGAAACCAAGAAACAGCACTCCCCAGAGAAAACTGACAGAGCCCTAACGCAGCACAGACTCCTATTGTGAATTTCCAGAATTTCCAAAATCACCTTACACACACACCCAGGTGAACGGAATCCATCGTCTGGAGAAAAGAATATTAACTGATGTAAAACCCAAGATAATGCAGGTGCTAGAACAAACAGACCAAGATTTTAAAATGGCTCTTAGAACTACCCTCAGTAAAGGAGAGTATGTTCACAGCAAGATAGAAGAAAATAAAAAAGACCTCAACGTGACGCAGGAATCCATCAAACCCTAGAGGAGAACACGGGCAGTCACCTCTTCGACATCAGCTACAGCAACTTCTTTTAAGACACGTCTCCAAAAGACTCGATCTCAAAAAACAGACTGAGGGTAGCTGGGGGGAGGGGGCACGGGCAAGGGTGGTGCGGATCTGGACATTGGGGAGGGTATGTGCTATGATGAGTGCTGTGAAATGTGTAGACCTGGCGATTCACAGACCTGTACCCCTGGGGATAAAAATACATTATATGTTAAAGACATGTCTCCAAAGGCAAAGGAAACAAAAGCAAAAATGAACTTTTGGGGGATGCCTGGGTGGCTCAGTTGTTTAAGCCACTGCCTTCGGCTCAGGTCATGATCTCAGGGTTCTGGGAATGAGTCCCGCATCAGGTTCCTTGTTCAGTGGGGACCCTGATTCTCCTCTGCCTCTTCCTGCCACTCTGCCTGCGTGTGCGCTCTCTCGCTCTCTCGCTCTCTGTCTGACAAATATTTAAAAAATAAATAAATAAACTTTTGGAACTTCATCAGGATAAAAAGCTTCTGCACAGCAAAGTACACAGTCCACAAAACAAAGAGGCAACCCACAGAATGGGAGAAGATATTCAAATGACAGTACAGACAAAGGGCTGATATTCAAGATCTATAAAGAATTCCTCAAACTCAACACACACAAAACAGATAATCATGTCAAAAAATGGGCAGAAGATATGAACAGACACTTCTCCAATGAAGACATGCAAATGGCTATCAGACACATGAAAAATGTTCATCATCACTAGCCATCAGGGAGATTCAAATTAAAACCACATTGAGGTATCACCTTACACCATTTAGAATGGCCAAAATTAACAAGACAGGAAACAACGTGTGTTGGAGGGGATGTGGAGAAAGAAGAACCCTCTCACACTGTTGGTGGGAATGCAAGTTGGTGCAGCCACTTTGGAGAACAGTGTGGAGATTCCTTAAGAAATTAAAAACAGAGCTTCCCTATGACCCCGCAATTGCACTACTGGGTATTTACCCCAAAGATACAGATGGAGTGAAAAGAAGGGCCATCTGTACCCCAATGTTCACAGCAGCAATGGCCACGGTCGCCAAACTGTGGAAAGAACCAAGATGCCCTTCAACGGTCAAATGGATAAGGAAGATGTGGTCCATATACACTATGGAGCATTATGCCTCCATCAGAAAGGATGAATACCCAACTTTTGTAGCAACATGGACGGGACTGGAAGAGATTATGCTGAGTGAGATAAGTCAAGCAGAGAGAGTCAATTATCATATGGTTTCACTTATTTGTGGAGCATAACAAATAGCATGGAGGACAAGGGGAGATGGAGAGAAGGGAGTTGGGGGAAATCGGAGGGGGAGATGAAGCATGAAAGACTGTGGACTCTGAGAAACAAACTGAGGGTTTTGGAAGGGGGGGTGGGGAGATTGGTGAGCCTCATGCTGGGTATTAAGGAGAGCACGGATTGCATGGAGCACTGGGTGTGGTGCCTAAACAGTGAATCTTGGAACATTGAAAAAATAAAATTAAATTTAAAAAAGACAATTTCTAGAACTGATAATACCTAATGTCTGAAATAAAAACTTCAGTAGACAGACTTCATAGCCAAATGGAGGCAACAGAAGAAAGACTAAGTCACCCGGAAGATCAATAAACAGAAACGGCGTAGAAAACGGAGCATAAGAACGGATTAAGAAAAAAAAAGATTGAAGCCCAAAGGACCTAGTAGGTGGCATCAAACGACCTTATTCATGCATAACTGCACAGTGGCCGGAACAGGTATCTGAAGAAATAACGGCTGCAATTTGCCATCTTATAAAAGATGCGAGTTTAGATTCAAGATGCTCCATACACACCAAGACAGACACAGCCAGAGACTGTGCTGAGATGCAGTCAATGGCTGCAGCCAGAGAGGAAGACCAAATCTCGAAATAATGAGAGAAATGGAACATGTTAAATATGGGGAACCACATCAATTAGTGCTGACGTTTCATGGATATGAATGGGGCCAGGAAGATTGCCGAAAGGAAAAAACTGTCAACCCAGAGTTCTCTCTACTGAAAATATCTTTCAAGGCAAAACTGGGTCTATTTTTGCAAAGAGGCAGCTGGGAAATTCCAGTTTCCAGTTCCACTTCCAATTCACCACTCTGTCCTAACAGCAAGTAAAAAGCTAGGCAGACTGAAAAATCAACAACTCTTCTTGGATCCATCAGGGGAGGGGAGAAGGACAAAGCACTACCCCCGAGATCGGACAGACGCACATACAACACAGAAAATAACCCCTTATCAGAGCAGAGACTCACATGCAGAAGCTACCTCAGGAACCCACACCAGGCTAGGAGACCTGAACCTGGATTAAGCTCAGTGTGGACAACTCTAAGAGCTGAAAACTCCAAAGGGACCCAGTCATGGGTGGGGAGCAACAGGGGGAGACACAATATTGTGTTTCAAGTCCAGGAGCTTGACCAGGTTCTTACAGTAAATATCCGAGAAAAATCCCCTCATGCTTCCAGCAGGAACCCGAGTACTCTCTTCTGAGAAAGGTTTTCCTCAGGAAACTAGCTGACCAGAGCCTAACCTGCCAGGGTTTTATCAGAGCCTAAATGACCGGAGGAAGGGAACTAGCCAAGTGCAGCCACTCTAGCCATCCTGAGAAGAAATCTGAGAAGCACTTGTGTGGGCCACTGTCCAGGGGCATGAGATCACTGAAAGACTGAGCTCTGATCATAGGATGGGAACGCTTTTGACCCCACACTGCACCACAACACCACAGGTCAATTTAGAGCACTTCCTTTTACCCAGAACGCATGTCCAGCTCTCAGTAAAAAATTACAACGCATATCAAAAGACAAAAAAACAGGGCGCCTGGGTGGCTCAGCGGGTTAAGCCACTGCCTTCAGCTCAGGTCATGATTCCAGGGTCCGGGGATCGAGTCCCACGTCGGGCTCTCTGCTCAGCAGGGAGCCTGCTTCCCTCTCACTCTCTCTGCCTGCCTCTTTGCCTACTTGTGATCTCTGTCTGTCAAATAAATAAATAAATAAAATCTTTAAAAAAAAAAAAAAGACAAAAAAACCACAGAGATAGGGTAAACATCAGAACCAGACATGGCAGGGATGTTGGAACTATCAGGAAGAGAATTTAAAACAACTCTGATTAATGTACTAAGCATTCTAATGGATAAAGGAGACAGCAGGCCCGAACAGATGGGCGATGTAAACAGAGAGATGGAAATCCTCAGAACCAAAAAAGAAATGTTAGAGATTTAAAAAAAAACTGTAATAGACATGAAAACTACATTTGATGGGCTTATTAATATATATTATGATACATATATCATGTAAACATTCTCAACAAAATGTCAGAAAATTGAATTTTAAAAATACACAAAAAGAAATATATATCATGACCATGTGGGGTTTTACCCCAGGTATGCGAGGCCGGCTTGACATCCAAAAATCAAATGATATAATCCATCACATAAACAGGCTAAAAAAGAAAACTCACATGAGTATATCACTAGGTGCAGAAAAAGAATTTGCAAAATCCAATACCTATTCATGATAAAAATTCTCAGTAAACTAAGAACAAAAGGGAACTTTCTCAACTTGATAAAGACTATCTATAAAAAAAAATCTGGAACAAACATCATACAGTATGGTGATAAAAATCAAAGCTTTGGGGCACCTGGGTGGCTCAGTGGGTTAAGCCTCTGCCTTCGGCTCAGGTCATGATCCCAGGGTCCTGGGATTGAGCCCCGCATCGGGCTCTCTGCTTAGGGGGGAACCTGCTTCCCCTCTCTCTCTGCCTGCCTCTCTGCCTACTTGTGATGTTTGTCTGTCAAATAAATAAATAAAATCTTAAAAAAAAATCAAAGCTTTTCCACTAAGACCAGAAACAAAGCAAGGAAGTTCCCTCACCCTTCTTTTTCAACATCCTGCTGGATATCCTAGCTAATGCAATAATTCAGGAAAATGAAATAAAACATATACAGTTATAAAGTTGTCTTTGTTTACAGGTGACATAATCATCTATGTAGAAAATCTGAAAGAATCAACAACAACAACAAAAAAAACCCTGAAACTACTAAGGGATGATAGCAAGGTTACAGGATACATGATTAATAAACAAAAGTCAATTGCCTTCCTGTAAGAACAAGTGGAAATTGAAATTAAAACCACAACACCGTTTACCTTAGCACTCCCCAAAATGAAATACTTAGATACAAGTCAAAATACATACAAGATCTATATGAGGAAAACTACACAAACTCTGATGAATGAAATTAAAGAAGAACTAATTAAATAGAGACATATTCCATGTTCACGAACAGGAAACTGCAATATTGCCAAGATGTCAGTTTTTCTCTACTTGATCTATAGATTCAATGCTGTACCAATGAAAACACCAGCAAGCTATCTGTGGGTATCTACACACTAATTCTAAAGTTTGTATGGAGAGATAAAAGATCCAGAATAGGGGCTGCCTGGGTGGCTCGGTGGGTTAAGCCTCTGCCTTCAGCTCAGGTCATGATCTCAGGGTCCTGGGATCGAGTCCTGCATCGGGCTCTCTGCTGGGCAGGGAGCCTGCTTCCTCCTCCCTCTCTCTCCTTCTCTGCCTACTTGTGATCTCTCTCTGTCAAATAAATAAAATCTTTAAAAAAAAAAAAGATTCAGAATAGACAACACAATATTGAAGGAAAAGAACAAAAGTTCTTCTAATGCAACCTGGCTTCGAGACTTACTACAAAGCTACAGGAACCACGACAGTGGGTATTGATGAAAGACTAGACAAATAGATCAGTGGAACAAAACAGAACCAGGAATAGACCACATAAATGTATGTA
Organism: Pteronura brasiliensis; assembly: GCA_004024605.1. Lineage (NCBI taxonomy): Eukaryota > Metazoa > Chordata > Mammalia > Carnivora > Mustelidae > Pteronura > Pteronura brasiliensis. The sequence goes on from PJEN01003676.1 coordinate 144,683, forward strand.
AACATAGTCTATTTATATAGACACTATGTAGAAGTATAGTCAACCGATCTTTGACAATGGAGCAAAGACGGCCTTTTCAACGAGTGATACTGGAAAAACTGGACATACACAAGCCAAAAACAATCTATACACAGATCTTACATTCTTCACCACAAATAACAACATGGATCCTAGACCCAAATGTAAAACACAAACTATAAAATTCCTAGAAGCTAACATAGAAGAAAACCTATATGACTCGGGTGTGGTCTTGCCATTTTAGACACGACGCCAAAGACATGATCTACCAAGGAATATAACTGATGAACTGAACTTCACTAAAATTTAAAACTTCTGCTCTGCAAAAGACAAGAGCAAGAGAATTAGAAGACAATCCTAACCGAGAGAAAATATCTGCAAAAGATACATTTGATAGAGTTTCATTATCAAAAATATACACCAAAAGAACTCTTAAAACTCAACAGCAAGAAAACAAATGACCCAATTAAAAATCAAAGACCGGAAGAAAAACCTCACCATAGAAGATATACAGACGACAAATAAGGGTATGAAAATATGCTCCCCACCTTACATCATCAAGGAAATGGAAATTAAAACAGCAATGAGATACAACAACGCACCTGTTAGGGTGACCGAATTCTGTACTACTTGACAACACGAAATGCTGGCAAGGATGCGGAGTAATAGAAACTCTCCTTCACTGGTGATGGTAATACAGCGGGGCCCAGCCACATTGTCGTTCGGCAGTTTCTTCTAAAACTAAACCTATACCCTTACCATACAACCCTGCAGTCACACTCCTTTATAGTTAGCCAAAAGATACAAAAATATATGTCCACACAGACACCCGTACCCAGATGTTAACTGCAGCTCTATTCGTGGTTGCCAAAACCTGGAACCAAGCAAGACGTCCTTTAATGGGGGAACGCGTAGATAAACTGTGCAGGATCCAGACGCTGAATATTTTTCGGGACTAGGAAACATGAGCTATTAAGCTATGAAAGACACAGAGGAATCTTAAATGCGTATTACTGAGTGAAAGAAGCGTATCTGAGGTTACATACTGTATGATTGAATTGTATGACCTTCTGAGGGGCGCCTGGGTGGCTCAGTGGGTTAAGCCGCCACCTTCAGCTCAGGTCATGATCCCAGGGTCCTGGGATCGAGCCCTGCATCGGGCTCTCTGCTCAGCAGGGAGCCTGTTCCCCCTCTCTCTCTGCCTGCTTGTGATCTCTGTCAAGTAAATATTTTTTTTAAAAACCTAATACTTTTTAAAAAATTCTATGGCCTTCTGGAAAAGGCCAAACTAGGAGGACAACGAAAAGATCACTGGGTGCCAGAAGTGGAAGTGGGGAGGGTAATCGTCCCAAGTGCAGAGGGTGATAAGGCAGTGACACCACTGTATGATGCGATGACAGACTTGTCATATATTTGCCCGAACCCATTGGATTGGCAGCACCGAGAACGGGCCCCTCAGTTAACTGTGGCCTCTGGATGACCACAGGGGCCTGGTACCGGGGGCCCCGGGAACAAGCGCACCACGCAGCAGTGGTGTTGGTCGAGACGGCGTTTGTGCATGTGGGGACACGGAGTGCATGGAAACCCTCTACCTCCCTCTCGGTGTTACTGTAAACCTAAACTACTCTACAAAAAATAAAGTCTAAAAAAAAGACTCAAGGCAAAATGCCTTCTCATACAACAGAACTGAATTTGCCGCCAGAAAACTACCACTGCAAGGGATGGGGAAGCCGGTTCTGCGCAGTAGAGGGAGGCACTATGGGAGTTGGACTGTCAGAAGCGGATAAAGAGCGTAAGAAAGGGTAACTGTCTGGCTGAATACAAGACCTTTTTTTCTTTATTTGCCTCTAATTTCTACATCCGCAAGTGACTATTTCAAGCCGATACTGTAACAGCACCTTTGCAGTCCATCACGCATGTGGCTAAAACAGACCCAACAGCCATGACATTCAGGCTGGGCGTGGAAGCGGTGCGGGCTCACGGCAAGGCTTCCACGTTTTATGCGATACGTTAAAATAGTGCAAGGGGTGCCTGGGTGGCTCAGTGGGTTAAGCCGCCACCTTCGGCTCAGGTCATGATCCCAGGGTCCTGGGATCGAGCCCCGCATCAGGCTCCCTCCTCGGCGGGGAGTCTGCTTCTCCCTCCGCCTCTGCCTGCCTCTCTGCCCACTTGTGCACACTCACTCTCTCTCTCTCTGACAAATAAATAAATGAAGTCCTTAAAAAAAGATAGTGCGAGTAGTTGGGACGTGTAAACTTGGGTTCCGGCTCTGCTGGAACGCGCTGCACCTTGTCTGTCCCACAGAAGGCAGCTGCTTCGCACGACAGCGGCGTCACAGACGCAGCAGCGTGCCGACAGCGGCAGCAGGTGGAGCAGAAGGGGGGACTCGAACGACCCCAAACCAGCAGTGACTTCACCCCTGTTCGCTTCCAGCGTCACCCAGCCTGGACTCTGCGAGGCCTACAGTCCAGAGGAGAGGGCAGACGGAGACGTCTCCAGAAGCTGTCCAACTCTGGCTTGAGTAATGGAACAGGAGGGTCCTAGTGCTCAGAAATCTGTTTTCCATTTTCTCTACTTCCTCGCATCTCAGTCTCAGAACAGTTCTGAGTGGTAGCGGGGCAACAGCAACAGTAAGGGCCGCCCCCAGGAGCTTAACTGAACAAGCAGAAACTTCCTCTGTCTTCTCCGTCTGGAGATGGTGTGACAGACAGAAGCAAATGTTGTTTCTCCTTATCCCTCTCTGGGTGATCAGCCCCGGACGCATGCTTAGGTGCATGAATGTACAGCAGAGGAAGGCAATTAAAGCCCTTTTCTCTGGTTGCAAGATTGAAATGGGGAGTTCTGGGAAGTTTACAAAGTGCTGGGGAAATTGTGGAGAAGGAGGATCTCGGGAAAGCGGACCCACACAGCTGTGCGAGGACATCCAGACTCGCCTCCGAAATGTGTGTGCGATGACCTTACACACACATGCAATTTCCACAGGGTTAAACGAGCCCTAGAGCCCCATGACAGAACGTTCAAACTCCCCAGGATGCAATCAAAATCGCTTGACGTAAGAACAAGCGAAACCTCAAATTGCGTGGGAACAACAATCCACAGACCATAATGTCAAAAGGACACAGACGCTGGAACCCCCTGGGACGCTGGAGTCGGCTATATTATAAAAGTGCTCCAAGACGCGAAGGTGAAGAAATCTGAAAACAGGCGTTTGAATAAACACACGCACATGCGTGTTCATGGTAGAACTATGCACAAGAGTCAGAAAACCATCCAAATTTCTGTCAATGAGGAAACGAGTAAACCAAGAACCAAGTAGCACACCCAAACAGGGGTGCGCTACTCAGCATCAAAAGGAATGCAGTCGTCTTCGTACGTGCCGCGACATGGATGAACCTTGAGAACATTACGCCAGGTGAGAGCGGTCAGACGAGAGGCCACACGCTGTGTGATCTGCTTGTACAAAATGCCCAAAAGAAGCAAGTCCGCAAAGACAGAGCAGAAAGCAGATCAGCGGTTGGCAGGATGAAGTATGGGGAACGACTGCCAATGGTGTGGAAATACTTGGTGTCCAACTTCCTGAGGAACCTGCAAGGACTCTCCACGCTGGCCACCTCATCTTGTACTTTCAGCAGCGGCACCGGAGAGCTCTAACCTCTCCGCAGCCTTTTTAACAACCGCCACTGTCTTTCCAAGGCAGCCGCCTTCGCAGGCGTGAAGGCGTGTCTCGTGGTTTGGGTTTTGGTCTGCATTTTCCTGAGGTGGAATGGTTCTGCATCTTTTCATGTGCTCTATGGTCCATTTGCATGTCTTCGGGAAGAAATGTCTATTCAAATCCTTTGGCCATATTAAAAAAAAAAACCGAGGCAGTGAAAGTGAATGCTCTTGAAATGAATGGAAAGATGGAGAGTCACAGCAAAGAAATAGAAAATATAAATAAAAATTAAATGGAAAATTTATTAATGAAAAATACAGCCACAGAAAAATAAAAAACTCAGTGGATGGGGCGCCTGGGTGGCTCAGTCATTAAGCATCTGCCATCAGCCTCAGGTCACGAGCCCAGGGTTCTGGGACCGAGCCCCTCATCAGGCTCCTTGCTCAGCGGGGAGCCTGCTTCTCCCTCTCCCCTGCTCCTCCCCCTATTTGTCTTCCCTCTCTTACTGTCTCTATGTCAAATAAATAAATAAAACCTTTAAAAAAAATAAAACCCAGTGGACATTCTCAATAGTAGAATGGAGATAGGAGAGGAAAGAGTGAACTTGAACTTGAGCAAGCGTTAATAGAAATTTTCCAACTTGAACAATAGAAAGATTTAAAAAAAAAAATGGTTTCAGGGACTGTAGGATAACATCAGACTGTCTAACAGTCATGCCACCGGAGTCCCAGAAGGACAGAAGAAAGAATATGGTGCAGAAAAAACTATTTAAAGGATAATGGCTGGAAAATTCCCACATATGACAAAAGACATTAACCTCAGCGTCTTCAGTTTTAAGAAACTCAGTAAAACACAAGTATAAACCTAAAGAAATGCACATGCAAACACACCATAATTACACAGATAGAAACTAATGACAAAGAAAAAACTTAGAAAGCAATGAGAGTACAATGACAGGCTATTTGTGGGGCACGAGGATTCACATGACTGCAGATTTCACATCGGCAACTACAGAGGCCAGAAGGAAGTGACACACTTTTTAAGTGCTGGGAAGAAAGGGCTGATAAGAGAAAGGGCTGATATATCAGAACCATATATCCAGTGAAAGTAAAGACATTCTCAGATGAAGCAAAACAAAGAGAATCCCTTGCCAGCAGGCTGGCTACAGAAGAAACGCTAAAGGGGACTCTTCTGACACAGGGAAGGGTACCAGAAAGAGCCTTAAAACACCTGCGTAAGGATCGACCACTTTTCCAGTTCTTGAAAATGTTTGGCAGTGGAAAGCAAATATCACAACACTGATTGGCTTTCCAGCATCAGCAGATGCACTGTGTGTGACAAGGGCAACATGAAGAGGGGACGGTGAGGCCGCTGTGGCGAAGAGGCGTCTGTGTCCGGCTTGAAGCCGTAGAGTGGACTATGGAAACCCACATACGTTCTGTTCCCTACAACACCCTGTTGGAAAAAAAACATACCGAGAGAGAGAGAATAAAAACCAGAATGGATAAGTTAAATGTTTAAAATATTCAAATGAAGCAGAAATGAAGCAGAATAGGGGAAACAGAGGAATAAAAACCAGAGGGAATAAGAAAACAAGTAATAAAATCATGGCTCTCAGGGCGTCTGGATGGCTCAGTGGGTTAAGCCTCTGCCTTGGTCTCAGGTCATGATCTCAGGGTCCTGGGATTGCATCGGGCTCTCTGCTCAGCGGAGAGTCTCCTTCCCTCCCTCTCTCTGCCTGCCTCTGCCTACTTGTGATCGATCTCTCTCTGTCAAGTAAATAAATAAAATCTTCAATAAATAAATAAATAAAAATAAAATCCTGGATCTCAAAGCATATCAATAATTACATTCAGTATAAGTCATCTAAACTCACCAATTAAAAGACAGAGACTTTCAGAACATAGGGAGGAAAGGACTTAAATATATGCTGTAAACAAGAAATTAACTTCAAATACAGTGATACAGATGGTTCAAGGTAAAAGGACAGCAAAATGCGCTATGAGAATTCTAATCACGGTGAACCTTGACAGCGACGTCAGAGAGTGGTGCAGTACGGAGCTCCGAGCTCTCACCCCCCTAATGAGACACTGAGAAACCAGCAGAAATTGTAAGAATCAATGTTCTGAGAATGCCGGAAAACAGCAGGAGTTTACCACAACCAAGTGAGCACTGTATCAAGGAAGAGGGACTTGGGATGGGAGGAAAGCTTTGTGGCGATTTCCCTGTCCCGGGGCCACTCCCGCCCGGCGCGGCCGCGTCTTACACACGCATCTCAGCAGGTAGCAGGTGCAGAGCAGGCCACGCTCCCACTGTGGAATCACTTCCCTGGTCCCGGAGGACGCAGAGTGGACCTTACGAGCAAACTCCCTCGGAGGCACCCATATGGGGTCGACCTGAAGGGCCCACACAAGGCACTCAGGTCAGTTTCGCCCAGCTGGAAACAGGCTAGAAAGTGAGGAGAACTGCGTGAAAATATCACAAGCCAAACCAACAGCCCTCGGATTTCTGGAGCAAAACTTTGCTGTAGAAAATACATACTTACCTGCCTATGGCATAGGCTGGGAGGGTTTTGAGGGAAACTAGGACACACGAAATAAACGGTATATACTGGGACATTCAGAAAGCCAGACAAAAGCCCAAGCACAGTGCATGCTTGGAAAAAGCCCGAGAAGACCCTGAACTTCCAGCGGGGGCTCACTCAGCCCGAGCCCAGCTAACAGCTGAAGGAGGGTCCCGCACGGCACCAGTTTGCAAAGGCTGGGAGAGGCCGTGCTCGCTCTTGCTGCGTCTCTGCATCTCGGCTCCCTCTGTTGCAGTTGCTCTGCCTCGTAGTCTCTCCCTCTCTCTCTGTCTCTCCCTCTGCCTCGTAGTCTCTGTTATTCTTTTCTTTTTCTCCGTGTTTGTCTGTTTCTTGTCTTAATTCCCAGCATCCTAGAAAGTCTCATCAAGACACTAGCTGAACAGGGCGTAGACAATCAAAGCCCTCAGGGAGCACGTCAGCAGGGAGCAGGGAGCACAACGATTCGGGTTCAGGGAAGGTTCACATTAGCCAGTGCGATCGTCAGCAGCGCAGCCACAGCCAGAGAGTCTGCTTTCCAGAGGAGCCACCTCGTGCTGCTCAGATGTCACCTGCGGCAGCAGCAAAAGGCGTGCAAAGAAGCAGGAGAGCACGGCCCGTCCGAAGGAACAAAATAACAGACAGAAATCACCTTGTGCAAGTCCAGACTTTGGACTTATGAGACAAAAACATTAAAATGACAGTTTTAAATATTCTCAGGGACCTGAAGGAAAACAAATCAGGAAAGCAAATCAGGAAAATGATGCACAAACAGGACAAGAATATCACCAAAGATGTAGAAACAATGAAAACGGAATAAAAAAGACATTCCAGAGCAGAATACAACAAACAAATAAAAACTCACTAGAGGGTTTCAACGGCAGGTTTGAGCAGGTAGAAGAATCAGCAAACCTAAAATAGGACAATGAAAAAATTACTGAGTCTGAAGAAGCAGAAAGAAAAAGATGGAAAAAAAAAAAAGAACAGTTCCCAAGGGACTTGGCGGAACAACAAACATACGGATAAGTGTGCATTCTGTACGTATCAACCACACGTACATGCAGAAGCCCCAGAAAAAGAGCTACAGATCAGGGCAGGAAGAATATTGGAAGAAATAATGATTTAAAATATCCCAAATTCAGGGGCGCCTGGGTGGCTCAATGGGTTAAGCGTCTGCCTTCAGTACAGGTCATGGTCCCAGGGTCCTGGGATTGAGCCCCACGTCAGGCTCCCTGGTCAGCAGGAAGCCTGCTTCTCCCTCTCCTGCTCCCCCTGCTTGTGTACCTTCTCTTGCTGTGTCTCTCTGTCAAATAAATAAATAAAATCGCTTTTTAAAATGTCCCAAATTTGATTTAAACAAAAAACCTATAAACCTACAAATCCAGGACATTCAGTAAGCTCCATATAGCTTGAACTCAGAGACCTACATGGGAGACATTATAATTACACTGTGGAAAGACAAAGACAAAGAAAGAACGTTGCCAGAGAGGAGTGACTCATTGTGTGTAAGGAATCCTCAAGAGATTAACGGCCAGTTTCTCATCAGAAACCTTGGCAGCCAAAAGACAGTGGGCTGACATATTTAAAGAGCTGAAAGAAACTGTCAACAGAGAATCCTATATCTGGCAAAAGTGTCTATTAAAAATGAAGAAGAAATAAAACAGTCCCAGAAAAACAAAATCTGAGGGAGTCTACCACCACCGGAATTGCCCTAGAGATAGGAGGACAGAAGACAGCAACGCAGGGCTCTAAAAGGACGTGAAGACTTTCAGTGAAGTTAAACACATGTACAAATGCAAAAGTGAGCATATTGGATTCTGGTTTGTATTTCTACTTTTTACTTCCTATCACAGTTTTTAAAAATGGGTGCATCTATACGATTGGGCACATCTGTAGGAAGGTATTTCTTGTGACAACAGCATGGCCAGGAGAGGGCAGAACTGTACAGGGAAGTTTTGTGCGCTTTTGAACATGAACTGGTAACAACTCAAAAAATGTTTGAAGTTTAGGATGTTAGACACAGTCTCTACAGTGACCAAAAGAAAATATCTTTAAAAATACATACACAAAAGGAAACGAAATGACAATCAAATGGTTCACTATTTTTTTAAAAAAAGATCAACCAAACACAAAAGAAAGCAGTAATGGAGGAAATACAGAACAGAAAAGGATGTAAGATACAAAGAAAAGAGCAAAAGGGTAGAAGATGTTTCTTATCAGCATTTTAAACTCTCTCAGCAAACGGCAGAGATTGGTAGAATGGATTAAAATTAAGAGGAAAAAAAAAAAAACATGATCCAACTACATGATGTTTACAGGAGACTCACCTGAGATCCAAAGACACAAATAGATTGAAAGTGAAAGGACTGAAAAGATATTCCGTAGAACCAGTAGCCAAAGGGACCTGGGTGGGTATACTAACATCTGAGAAAGCAGACTTTAAATAAAAAACCACTGGGGCACCTGGTGGGCTCAGTTGGTGGAGCATGTGACTCTTGGTCTTGGGGTCATGAGTTTAAGCCCCATGTTGGGTGTAGAGATGACTTGATGAAGAAAAGTTAAAAAAAAATAAAAATGTTTCCATGTCAAAAATTGTTTTAAATAAATTTTGAAATTGTTAAAAGAAATAAAGACATTATATATTAATATATGCACCCAACAGAGATCCAACATGTACAGAGCAAGCCCTGACAGAAGTGGGAGAGAAACAGTTACACGGTAAAATGCAATACTGGACAGACAGTGCAGACAGACCACTAAGGAGAGAGGGCCCTTGAACGACACGCTAACTGCACGCAACAGATGCCCGCAGGGCACGCCGCCCAGCCCCGGCGGAGAACACAAGTTTCTCGAGTGCGCACAGAATGTGCTCCAGGATAAGCCATACATTAGGCCACAAAACAATTCTCCATACATAGAACAATCGAAACCATGCAAAGTATCTCTTCTGATGACAATAAAATGAAGCTAGAAAAGATAATGAAAAGAAAACTGGGAAATTCACAAATATGTGGTAAACAACAGTCTCCACCAACCAATGGGCCAAAGAAGTCAAAGAGAAAATGAAGGAATACTTAGAGATAAAAAACAATACAATATACCAAAACTTGCAGGTGTAAGTTGTAAATGCCTAAATTCTAAAAGAAGACCTCAGAGAAATAACAAATCAAAACCACGGATAAATGGTTAGTATCCAAAGTATATAAAGAATTTATACAACTCAACACCCAAAAAATGCAAATAATCCAATTTTAAAAATGGGCCAAAGATATAAATAGACACTTTTCCAAAGAAGACCCATGGGTGCCCAACAGACACATGAGAAGATGTCCAGCATCACTCGTCATCAGGGAGATGCAAACCACAGCCACAGTGAGATGCCACCCCCACCTGTCAGGACGGCTAACATCAACAACACAGGAAAGAACAGGTGTTGGAGAGGATGTGGAGAAAGGGGAACCCTTTGCACCACTGGTGAGAATGCAAACTGGCGCAGCCACTCTGGAAAACAGTAGGGGGGTTCCTCAAGAAGTTAAAAATAGAGCTGTCCTACGATCCAGCAATCACACTACTGGGCACTTACCCAAAGAATCTAAAAATACTAATTCAAAGGGATACATGCACCCTGATGTTTACAGCAGTGTTATAAACAATATGGAAACAGCCCAAGTGTCCATTGGCTGATGAATGGATAAAAAAGATGCGGTGCAGGGGTGCCTGGGTGGCTCAGTGGGTTAAGCCTCTGCCTTCAGCTCAGGCCATGATCTCAGGGTCCTGGGATCGAGTCCCACGTCGGGCTCTCTGCTCAGTGGAGAGCCTGCTTCCCTTCCTCTCTCTCTGCCTGTCTCTCTGCCTACTTGTGATCTCCATCCAATAAATAAATAAAATCTCAAAAAAATTTTTTTAAAAAGATGTGGTGTAAAAACACAATGGAATATTATTCAACCATAAAAAAGAAGAAAATCTTGCCATTTGTGGTAACATGGATGGACCTAGAGGGTATCATGCTAAGTGAAATAAGTCGGACTGAGACAAATACTGTATGATCTCACTTGTATGTGCAGTCTAAAAACTACAACAAAACAGACTCATAAATACAGAGAACAAACTAGTGGCTTCCAGAGGGGAGAGTGGTGTTGGGAGGGACAACACTGGCGAAGGGGACTAAAAGTTACAATCTTCCAGTTGCAAAATAAACGAGGCATAGGGATGAACAGCACAGCATGGGAAATAGTAACGTGGTGATAAACTTGTATGGTCACAGATGGTAACTACACTTGTTACAATGAGCATTTTGTAATGTACATAAATATCAAATCACTGGGTATACCTGAAACTGATATATGTCCATTATCCTTCAACTTAAAAATTAACCAATTAATAAATTAAGAAGAAGAATGATCTCACATCAATAACCTAACTTCACACTGTGAGGAACCAGAAAAGGAAAAGTAAACCCAAAGCTAGCAGAAGAAAGGAAATAATACAAATTAGGGAGGAGATAAGTAAATTGGAGAATAGAAAAACGATGAAATCAACAAAACAAAACAAGAAAGCTTCTTTTGGAGATCAACAAAATTGACAAACCTCGATTGAAAAAGACTAAAGAGAGAAGGTGCAAAGCACTGACCTTAGAGAAGTGAAAAGGATCACAGGGAAATGATACACACACAGTCCTTTGCTAACAGACGCATTACCTAAGTGAAATGGACAGATTCCTAGAAACATACAAATCCCCTAAACAGACTCAGTATGGGATGGAAAATCCTAACTGACCTGTAACAGGTAGAGACTGAATCAGTGATCATGTATCTTCCACTGAAGAGAAGTCCAGGACCAGATGGCTTCACTGGAAAATTCTATCCAACAGTTAAAGAAAAATTGGCACCAATTCTTCTCAAACTCTTCCAGAAAAGAAAGAAGGAGGGAACATTGCTAACTTACTCAGTGACAGCAGAGCCGCATGAAGACAACAGAAGAGAGGAACTGGAGACCAATAACCCTTATGAATACTGATTCTAAAAATCCGCACTAAAATACTAGCAAACCAAATCCAAGGGCAAGTTAAAAGGATTACACACCTCCCCAAGCAGGATTTATTCCAAAAATGCAAGTGTGGTTCTCCGTAAGCAAATCGGTGCCTACAATCCACCGCATCACTAGAGCAAAGGCCATAAGGCAAGTGATCATCTGAATTGATGCAAAAGGCATTTGAAAAAACCTAACACTCTTTTATGATAAAAAGTTTCAGAAAACTGGGGATAGAAGGGAACTTTCTCAACGTGATAAACATCATTCATGAGAAACCTGTGCTAATATTATACCCAGCAGTGAAAGATCAGAAACTTCACCCCTGAGATTAACAAGACAGAGACGCTCACTTCCAGTCCTGCTATCCAGCCTCGCGCTGGAAGGTCTAGCAGAAGCAGCTGGAACGGGAGAGGAAACAAAGGCATCCCAACTCAAAAGGAAGAAATTAAACCCTCCCTATTTGCAGATGGCATAATGCTGCAGACAGAAAATCCTAGAGAAGCCACAAGGGAGCTACTAAAATTAATAAAGGAAATCAGCAAAGCTGCAGGTTGTAAGACCAACATTCACGAACCAGCAGCAATTCCGCACACGCGCAAGGAGTGTGAAGGTGAAGGTGAAGTTAGGGAGGTCCCGGCACCGCAGTAGCGTCTGCAGAATGAAATGCCCAGCCATAAACCCAGCCAGGACCCAGCCTGGGCGCTGGAAACTGCCACGCACCGCTGAAATGAAGTGACTCTAAACAGAGAAAGACGTTCCTTGTTCCTAAGAAGGAAGACACAATGTTGCTGTTTACGCCAGCGTTACTCGAAGAAGTCTACAGAGTCAGTGCATTCCCGGCTGAAATTCCAACAGTCTTTTTTGTAGAAACGAGAAAGGTGATCCTCACACTCATCTGGTTTTTCAACAGACCCCAAAAGGCCAAAACGACCTCGAAAAAGAACAAAGTTAGAGGACTCTTGATTTCAGAAGTCCTCAGAAAGCCTCAGTCATCGAACGAGTGCGGCATTGCATAAGACCGGCGGAGTGCAGGGCCGAAGGGAGCAGGACTGAGTCCAGGTGGAGACCTACATACGCATCTACCGCTGACTGACCTCTGGCAAGGGACCCACGTCTGCCCAGTGCAGAAGGAGAAGTGTCCTCAACGGACGGTGCTGGGACAACCAGATTTCCACACTGAATGGGATGAATTTGGTCCCTACCTCACACCAGATATAAATACTTACTCAAATGGATCCTGAATATAGGAACTAAAACTAATAGAAACACAGTGCGGTAGATCATCATGGCCTTGAATTTGACGATGGATCCTCAGATACGGCCACAAAAGAATGATTAGCAAGAGAGCACAGAGACACAAGGCACTACATCAAAATTAAAACTTTTCATATATCAGAGGACACTGAGAAATAAAAAGACAACGTATAGAATGGGAGAAAATGTTTGCAAATCATGTATCTGAGGAAGGTGGAACATCCAAAATATATAAATAACTCCTACAACTCAACACCAAAAAGACCAAGAACTCAACTGAAATATGGGCCACGGACATGCATGAACTTGTCTCCAAAAAATGGGTACAAAAGGCTAACAAGCACGTGAGAAGCAGCTCAGCCTCCTGAGCCATCAGGGAAGGGCAGGCCAACAGCAGGGAGTCGCACAGCGTCCCACCAAGCAGGACAACCGAACGCAGGCAGCGAACGAGTGCTGGTGAGCGAGCATGTGGGGAAAGCAGGACCCTCGCATGCTGCTGGGGCCAGGCCGGATGGTGCAGTCACCGCGGAAAACAGTCCTGAAGAAGGGAAATCATTTCAAATGGGCTCTCTGACAATAATGGAATTAAGTCTCAAAGGAAACTGGAAGTATTTTGATCTAAATGAAAATGAAAATACAACATATCGGAATTTGTAGTATCCAGCAGAAGCGGTGCTTTCGGGGGAAAATGAAAGCACTCGATGGTTCTATTAGAGAGAAAAAAGGTTCTCAAATGAATAATCAAGGTTTACACCTTAAGAAATGAGACAAGAGAAGAGCAAAAGAAACCCAAGGGAAGTGGAGGGAAGAAAATATAGACATAAGAGCAGAAATCAAAGAAATTGAGAATAGAAAGTCACCATAAAATGTCAATAAAGCCAAGAGCTGGTTCTTCAAAAAGATCCATAAAATTCACAAACCCGGAGCCTGCAGACAAAGACAGCAGAGAGGAAGTACATGCTGTGTCCTAACAACTTATCTGCCTTTTGGGAAAAAACACACATATACACATACACAGAAAGAAAAAGTAATTTCTCAACCACAACTGCTCCGTATTGGGAAGCAGGTGCCCCCGGATCCTGCACAGCTTCTCAGATGTGGAATTTGATGGAGCCCGGACCCCCATGGCCCAAAACCAGCTCCAAGAAGACACATCATTGACAGGAGTCCCGTGTGACCCGATGGGGAAACCAGCAACTACCTCGAGTCACAAGTGTGTGCAGTGTCCAACAGATGTCACGTGACAACATCTTTCCCTCTAAAATGAAAAAATCTGCCCCCTGTGACTTCGGGCGGCACGCTGGGAAGCCTTGTGCTCAGCCCGAGAAGCACGGACTTAATCAGTTAATGACTAGAACCACGGGTTAAAAAAGCCTTCCTACAAAGTAAGCATCAGAGCCAGGACGTTGCACAGTCAAGTTCTACTGAACCTGCAGGAGACAGTTAATTCCGACATTACATAAACTCTTCCAGGAAATAGAAAGAAGGGGGGGTAGGGAATATTCCCAAATGATTTTATGAACTGATTTAATTTTAATACAAAGACCAAACAAAAGCAGCATTTCAGCGGCATATCGATGCGGAACAAACCCTCCCAACCTGGTGGCTGCAGAGCAAACATTCATTCTCTCCACGGGCAGGACGCCTGCAGAGGCCCTCGTGCGCACATAAGGCTCCGGGGGCGGGGTGGGGGGCGCTGTCAGGCTCAGCTGCGGGGCTGTCCGAGGTGGCTTCATCATTCGTGTGCTGCCTGGCTGGGGACCCCTGGAACACTAGGCTCAGCCAGCACCCGGGGACGAAGGGCCGGCCCTCTCCCCACACGGTCTCAGCACGTGAACTCGAGCATGCGGCCCCTCTGCGGATTCTCCAGCCCGTCAGTGAGGCTTGCTGCAAGACACGTGGCAGTTCTCGACAGCGACATCGCCAGACCTACACAGCTTTTCTGAGACTTGTGCCCAGAAGGAGCTTGGCGTTAATTCCGCTGCACCCGAGTGTTTAAACTGGGCTGCACCCAAGCTCGAAGGGCCGGGGACTGCCCACGCACTGCACGAATTCTGGGAGACGTGGGGTCGTCTGTGAAGACTAGCTACCTCATCACTTACCAACACAGGGCCGAATCCTAAGCAAAACTTTAGCAACAGAACCGAGCACCACACGAGGAAAGTAATGTCTGACGAACAACTTGGACTTATCCCGACTGCATGATGTGGTTCCACACAGAAAATCAATTAATGCAACTTTACACCTTTGTAAGCTACATGAGAGGAATCTCACAGGACTCTCTCAGTAAATATTGAAAAAAGTGCTTGATAAAACTCAACACCCATTTATGATAAAGTCTTCCAGCAACCTTGGAAAGGGTGGGAGCTTCCTTTATGTGACAAGGAGTAGAAATAGAAATTTGTCACGTGTGCTTCTAAGAATTGAATCTGAGTTGCCGATGTGGGGCAGTCAAGCTTGAACCGAGAAATGCACACGAAGGTCTTGAAGCTTTCTCGTAACTGAAAGTCTACGAAGCTCCTTTCAGACAAGTGAGGAGACAGAAAAATGCCGTTTCCCCAGACAAGCAAGCGTGTGCGTAGCTTCAGGACTGCTATACTCCACAAGAGATTATTCGAAAGTGAGTGTCTGAATTCTAGAGGACACAGAAAGGAGCTCCTGAGATATAACCTCTCCCAGAAACTAGCGCAAGATCTAGAGCAGCTATAAATGTCAACATGAGGGGCCCCTGGGTGCTCAGTCGGTGAGGAGTCTGCCTTCAGCTCAGGTCATGATCTCAGGGTCCTGGGATCCAGCCTCTCATCGGGCTCCCTGCTCAGCGGGGAGCCTGCTTCTCCCTCTCTCTCTGTCCCTCCGCCCACTTATGCTCTCTCTCTCTCTTTCAAGTAAATAAACAAAATCTTTAAAAAAGAAAAGGACCTTGACTAAACTTGGATCAAGTTTTACATTCTCTTACAGATTCAGTGCAATCTATCAAAACCCCAATGACAGTTTTTGCAGAAATAGAAAAACCCATCCTAAAATTTATATGGAATGTCAAGGGACCCCAAGCAGCCAAAACAATCCAGAAGAAGAACAAAGCTGAAGGGCTCAAACTTGCTGATCTCAAAACTTATTACAAACTGAAGTTATTAAAACAGTGTGCCAATGACAGACCGACAGGCAGAATAAAACAGTGGAATGGAGAGCCCAGAAATAAATCCTCACACCTATAGTCAAGTGATTGTCAACAGGGGTGCCAAAACCACTAAATCAGGAAAAATAGTCTTTTCAACAAATGCGGTTGGGAAAAGGGGCCGTCCACAAACAAAAGAAGTAACATAACCATAACATATGCCATATGCAAAACTTAACCCAAAATGGATCAAAGACCTAAATGCAAGAGTTAAAATTGTAAAACTCTTAGAAGAAAATACAGGGGAAATGTTCATGAATTTGGCTTTGGCAGTCATTTCTGGGATATGACACCAAAAGCACAAGCAGCAAAAAAGTAGATGAACAGGGTTGCATCAAAATTTAAGACTTCTGGTTCCGGAGGATGGGAATGAAGATGGCGGCATCCCGGTCTCCGACCCGGAGGAGCCGAGAGCCCGGGGCCCCACTCCTCGGTGCGCCCTCAGAGAGCAGCGCCCATTTACTCCCGTCTGCCTGACCTCCGGCCGCACTCCGAGCTCACCGAGGCTGCAACTGGTTCAAGAGTGGCTGACCAGTTTGGATTCCACCAACGGTGTAAGAGGGTTTCTCTTCCTCTGTATCCTCATCAACACCTGTTGTTTCCTGTGTTGTTAATTTTAGCCATTCTGGCCGGTATGAGGTATACTCACCCTTTGAAGTTAAATATCATGGATGACTTCAGTCAATGAAACATGGGTGAAAGTACTATTAAGGCAGATGCTTACAGATCCAGTGAACAATATTCTAGTCTCTACCATTCTCTCCTTCAGTGTCCCAAGTAGATCCATTAACCTGAACCCAGGGGTGAGGATGAAAGAAAACACTTAATAGACATGTAAGATGAGCAAGAAATCATTCTTTGTTTTTTAGAGTTACTAAATAATTGTTTTGTGTTGACTATTACTGCATATAGCATAATATAACCATGAATATTAAGATTTTATTTCAAACAGGAGGAGGAGTCAAGATGGCGGAGAAGTCGCAGGCTGAGACGACTTCAGGTAGCGGGAGATCAGCTAGAGCGCTTATCTAAAGATCGCAAACACCTACAAATCCAAAGGGAGATCGAAGAGAAGAAGAACAGCAATTCTAGAAACAGAAAATCAACCACTTTCTGAAAGGTAGGACTGGCGGAGAAGTGAATCCAGAGCGTCGGGAAGATAGACCGCGGGGGGAGGGGCCGGCTCCCGGCAAGCGGCAGAGCAACGGAGCACAAAATCGGGACTTTTAAAAGTCTGTTCCGCTGAGGGACACCGCT